>BLSH010114111.1:48780-59053 GCA_018402905.1 Glandirana rugosa | reverse complement strand
TCTGTAATGGACAGTAACTGTTATGTGTAGGCCTGTTGGTCACAGTCTAGATAATGACAAAAAATATATATTTATATCTATATCTATATCTTGATATATATGTATATATATAAAAAAAAAGGTATAAAAAATAAAAAAATTAAATAAAAGGAACGTGTATTAATTCATAAGTAGTCTACCCCGAAAAATGAAACGAAGTGGAATAAATGATTCCAGTCACTTTTAAACGAAACTTTTACGTGTATGAGATCATTTATGTCCAGTCATACATATCACTTTCTTGAGAACCCATCTCAACTCGCTTGTGGACCTTCAAGCCCAAGACGACCAGGCAGGCTTGAAGCCCTGTTTCAGGCCCAGGCCCAGGCCTGCCTTGGGCTTGCTAGCGTGCCTGTTGCTTGGGGTAACTTTAGTTACCCCTGGGCTTGAAAATCCGTGTTTTTACCGATCCGTGCGATCGTTCGGGTTCCGTCCGGACCCGGACCCGGACTTTGTCCCGAAGTTCGGACGGACCAGCAGAACCCGAACTTCCAGGTGTTCGCTCAACTCTACCCAAGAGTTCTTTCACTATACATACTGACCTGTATTTACTAGAGTATGTGCATTTTCAAAGCAAATTTTCACTGACCTTAGTAAATAAGGTGAAGCAAAGTAAAAAGCCCCATCTGATGAATACTTAATTATGTGCAAGGAAAATAAATTAAAAAAATAAAAAATATGGAAAAAAAAATATATATATGTATATATAGTTCTATATCTATATCTATATTTATATATAAAAAACAGTAATAGATCTGACACTGGTTGTCCGGATGTGTATTGTCAATGACAGGTAATGTCTCAGCAGCCAAGATTCGCTCTAGGGGAAGAGCTAGGAACTGGAGGTAAAAATGAATCGGTGGAGAGGCGCTTGAGAACAATAATCATAACATGTGCCCCAACGGGATAATAAATGGCAAGTAAGATGCAGCAACGTGGTTGTAAAAAAGATTAAAATAAGTGTTTATTAAAGTACTTACAAACAGTAATGTTCCGTATGGCTCCCAAAATGTGGCTGCAGTAGCCCTACTGGTTGTCCAAAAAAAGCCTGGGTGCCCCAGATGGAGGGTGGAAACAGCAGTGTGGTGGGAGGCTGGCAGGGTGGTGGATAAGCAAGGGGGGGGAGAGAGAAGCGAAGGCTCCTAAGTGAGTAACTTCCTGACACGAGCCGTGCAGTCAGAGGTCGCACTGAGGGGGGGGGGGGTGGGTGGAGCTGCAGCTGGATCCAACTCTCCTGGCAAGAGCCGCCCCGTCAGACGCACTGGAAAGGTAAGGTGGGCGAAGCCGCAGTGTAGTCCCAGGTGACGTCAATCCTCGGACCTGCGGAGCAAGGCTGTAGTTGGAATGGTTGGTCTGCAGGGAGCCAGGGAACAGTGGAGGTCCCGTCACGCTGACGACATGTTTCGCTCCCTGCAGACCCACCATTCCAACTACAGCTTTGCTCCGCAGGTCCGAGGATTGACGTCACCTGGGACTACACTGCGGCTTCGCCCACCTTACCTTTCCAGTGTGTCTGACGGGGCGGCTCTTGCCAGGAGAGTTGGATCCAGCTGCAGCTCCACCCACCCCTCCCCCTCAGTGCGACCTCTGACTGCACGGCTCGTGTCAGGAAGTTACTCACTTAGGAGCCTTCGCTTCTCTCTCCCCCCCTTGCTTATTCACCACCCTGCAAGCCTCCCACCACACCGCTGTTTCCACCCTCCATCTGGGGCACCCAGGCTTTTTTTGGACAACCAGTAGGGCTACTGCAGCCACATTTTGGGAGCCATACGGAACATTACTGTTTGTAAGTACTTTAATAAACACTTATTTTAATCTTTTTTACAACCACGTTGCTGCATCTTACTTGCCATTTATTATCCCGTTGGGGCACATGTTATGATAATTGTTCTCAAGCGCCTCTCCACCGATTCATTTTTACCTCCTATATTTATATATATATGTATATGTGTATATGTGTTATAAAATAAAAAAAATAATATATATACCGGTATGTGTGTGTGTGTGTGTATATATATATATATATATATATATAAATAATTTTTGCTTGCATACAGTATGATTGGATAATTGCAGTCAGTACAACTTCACCTCATTTACTTAGCTTACTTAATTTTCTCATACCTTGACTTTTATTTTCTCCTTTTTTGCATATAAAGTCTTATTGATGTTTATTCAGTCAATTCACATTTGATTAAAGCTCATCTTACTCTACTATGCTAATTTATGTTTAACCTACTCCCATTACCATGTAACCCTTTTCAATACTTTTTTTATACTATATGCATTATTTGTATATTTGTATACTTTAAAACTTTTTCAATAAAAATATATTGTGAAAAAAAAATTCTCTTGGTAAAGTGAATTTTCATTTATCTTAGTGAATGAGGTGAGGCAAAGTGAAAAATCACCATATTTACTATATAAAAAAAAAGATTTTCACTTGCATATGATTAAACGATTGAAATCAGCACAACTTCACCTCATTCCCTAAGCTAAGGAAAAATCCACTTTGCAGAGAGAAAAGAAAACATTAGTTTAATTAATGAGGTGAAGAGATGTGCTCTCTTCAATAATCTAATCATAAAATATATATTTTTACTTTTTCCTTGCACATGATTGGATATTTTTTGCATAGCAAACTTTTACCTTGTTTTACCTCATTCGCTAAGATAAGTGAAAATGAATTTTGAAAGTGAACATTCTCTACTCCTTTAGTAAACTAGGGTCACTGCACATAGATAAAGTGGGTTGTAGTTCTTACTAGAGACAGGTAGGGGGCTCCCTGCCTCCTCTGATACTTTCAAATGTGTGTGAAATATGAATGTAGGAAATCAAATTTCAGCAGGCTATTCACAGAAAAGTAGTAAAACTATCTAACAGACATTATTTTATTTTCATATCCATACATTTGCTTTAAAGGAAGCTGAAATGATGTGGTTCCTACAAGCAAAGCATGCAAAAATCCTGTTTGATTTTTTTTTTTCTTGCACAAGATTCAGGATTCTTTGCTAAGTGAGCATTTACTTTGCTTCAATTCATTCTCTAAGATAAGTGAAAATTCACTTTAAAAGTGAGCCTGCTCTACTCTTTCAGTTATACAATACCAGTGTGGGCTCTTCAGAGTCAAGGAAGGAGCATTATTTTGCTGGGAAAAAAACCAATGAATGTATGTGGACTGGGACAGAGAGTGGGTGAAGATGGGTGGAATTCTGGAGTCCAACACACCCTGTGCACTGAGGCCGCTGATAAGGCAGTACAGCCAGCCCTCCTGTACCGGGCCCTATCAGTTCAAAAGGGGGATCTGGGCAGAAGACCTGCTGTAATGCCTTATTGCAGACACAGATTCTCCTTCATGCAGCATTGCCAGCTTCTCCTCCTCTCCATCTCTCCTGTTGGAACCCCCATCCCCTTGCTGCCCAAGCCCCCAGTGTGCTCTTTTCCCCTGCAGCACTACTGGCTTCCCTCCTCTCCTTCAGGCAGCTACTGTGGGCACACAGGGGGAGGTTTCAGGGTGGAGAGTTGGGTAAGGGGCCAGTAAATATGTCACTTACCGGCCCCTCCCTTTTCTGAATGAACATAGAAAGTGATTGGTATTGATCACTCCTGTTTCCATTCATCTCTGAAGCATAGTAAAATGTGTTTAGTATGCTCCAGTTTGTGAATGGAAGCCTCAGAAAGATTCCTATTCATCCATCTGTGCATCTGAGGCTGCAGAGAAAGCTGATGAATCGATGTCCTCAGTCGCTATCTCAGTCTTAAATGTAAGACATCAGGGGTCTGTTTAGATCCCTGATATTTCACCAAAGCGCCCCCAACAGGGCAGTTAAAAAATGTAAAACAAAATATAAATTTAACAAAATGTAAAAAAAAAAAAAAGAGGACTCCTTCACATGTACTTTACTATCTATAATTTCTGCCATGGCTGCAAAGCATAGTGTCATGACCCGGCATGAATAAACCCCTAGCCACTGCCTCTGTTGCTCTGTGTTTGAGCTTTGGGGTGCACACCCTAATGCAATAGGCACACCTTTGAGTCCAACAGAGAAGAACTATTGAGGATTGGATTTCACCCCATTAAGTGGCTCAAAAAAAATGTTTAAAATCTATACATTTTATTTCAATTTCATAAAAGAGTAATATACAAATACCATAAAAAGCTTTCACAAGATAACCAAATAACAACTTACCATGTATATATGGTTGTTTCAGATTATATATTCGCTTCACTAACTAAGAACACTTTATCACACCATACTGCTTACAGAGTTATCCCTGAAGAAGAAGCTAATTGACTCTGAAACACGTCGGATACGTATACAAGCTCTGCATGTATAATCTGAAACAATCATATATACATTGTAATTTTTGACTTGGTTTCTTGTTATGTGAACACTTTTTATGGTATTTGTATACTACTCTTTTATGACATCTAAATAAAATGTACAGATTTTTAAAATTAATTGTTTGAGCTTTAAAAGTCCCACTTAATGTGGGAAATTCAATTCTTGATATATTTATAATATAGGGATGTGGCCAAAAAAGCAGAAAAAACTCTAATTTATGCTAACATAGAAGAACTATGCCAGGGCTGATAACACGTATGCATACTACAGCCTTATTGCAGGAATACACAGTTAGAAAATTGGGCAATCGCTCGACCGCCGACCAACGAGAACAGCGGTGGTCGAAAATGTTGGAGAAATATACAGGTAGAAAATCGGCTGATCGCTGGACCACTGAGCAGTCGGTGGTCGAAAATGTTACAGGAATACATGGGTAGAAAATTGGCCGATCACTCGACCGCTGAGCGGTTGATGGTCGAAAACGTTCCGCTCATGCGTGATATGTTCAAGAGATTTTTTACTGTCGACCTTCACATCAATGCATAGAATATTGTTTGTTCGCAAACGCTACGACACAAATTTTCCTTTTTTTCAATCGGTCTTTTTCGTTCATGATATCGATATTGGGTATTACTTGTTGGGCATCAATGGTTAGAATATAGGCCGATCGTCCGCAGAATGGAAATTTTCGGACAATATTCTTATCATGTATTCCTGCCATTAGATTTTCGACGAGAGGATTTATCTATATATTTAACATTTAGGCCTCATACACACACATGTTTTTTACCGCCGCGTTTTTGAGCGTTTTTTTTGCAGCTCTCCATGTTATTCAATGGCCCCATAAAAACGCTGACATTTTTGAGCTGTAGAAGGCGTCTGCGTTAGTGAGCTGAAAGTAGAACCACGGCCAGCGCGTTCTGGGGCTGTAGCGTTATGACTTTTTGACGCCGAGCCAGCAAAACGCTCACTAACACGCATTAACGCCGTAGCGACATTAGCAGGTTAAAAAATAGCAGAGGAATGTTTTTTTCAACAAAACGCCTATTGACACCGACGCTCACTAACACGCATTAACTCCGATACAAAATGCTGACAAAATCGCGTTTTTTTTTTTTGCTATTACGTCCGTGTGTATGAGGCCTAACAGTAGTAATAACACAAACCTGTTTTGGAGCAGTTGGCATGGGTTTCATCACTAGAGTCTTCACAGTCATTGTCTCCATCACACACCCAGTGCGCTGGGATACACCGATCACTGGAACATCGAAACTGCTTATCCGAACACGAAACTGAACATCCCGATTCATCGCTGCCATCTCCACAGTCATCATCTGAAAACAAGAGATTTCCTCTTGATTATGACGTGTATAAAAATGATTCCTGGATTTGATTACATGTGGTGAGCACTGCGCCCTTGCATGAAAGATACAGTATTCCCTAGGGCTTGTTCACAAGAGCCGTGCCCACTGAAGAGCTATATGCGGTGAATCACTTTTCAGAGGTCATTCGACAGGTGGTGAGGAGGCAATAGGTCACCTCCTCACCGCTGTAACCCTGTAATTGATGCACTACTATCATGGCACCATAGAACTGCACTGGTCATGCCCTCCCGCTGCATGTGTGAACAAAGCCCTAAAGAAATTCAAGGATTTAGTAATTTTCCAAATGCCATACATTTTTTTTTTTCAAATATTTGTATATGTAGGTAGCAGTGGGCTGTGCCAGTCAGCCTAGCTGTTCTTATTCTGTGGGCGATGCTGTTAAATATGTTCCAGCAGGCTGTGTTTGAGAAGTAACAGTTTATTTTATATTCAAAAAAGTGAAAGCCTGAGAATTTGCATAGTTGATGAGAATAATAAACGTAATGTGTCTAATATGTGTATTTCCTGTGATCGTCAGCTCCATCTAGTGACCATAATGCTGCATTTCCTTGATTTTAGTATTTCAGAAAAATACCACATTATGGCCACTAAGTGGAGCTGCCGATCATAAGAACCAAGATATGTGTGTGAGCCACCCAGGCTCTATAGGAATGAAGTCCTGTCCTTGATCCAGGCAATGGTAGAGAGTGGGAGCCGCACATCAAGTCAAAGCCTGCTATGTGATAGTGAATGGCAGTCTCAGCTTGGACCCCCGCTAGGCCCCCCCGCTCCTGGGACACCTATCACTCTCTGACCATCATATGACCTACAAATATTAGACAAATTATGTGGATTTTTTGGCACGGCGGTGCAATTTCTTAGGCATCTGCACAGGGATTGTTTTTAATAAATAAATCCCTAAATGTTATGAATATTTGACAAGCCAACCAATAAAAAATATATGGAGGGAAGGTGTAAGGCTGGGTTCACACTGTTGTGAATTGGATGCTGGTTTCCCCGCATCCAATTCGCATGTCAGGAGATTGTGACTGTCTCTCTATGGAGCCGGTTCACACATCTCCAGAGCGGCTTGCACAGGAGTCCTGTGTGTCTCCTGGTTTGTTTCAGGCCCAAATTCAGCCAAAGATTTGGGTTGAAATCAGATCTGAAATGGTGAACAGGGGCACGCTGGACCCCGGTGGTGAGAGGCTCCATGCTGCGGTGTGAGCCCAGCCTAAAATATTTGCCTTTTTCCCCTGGGCTCAGACCGTAGGAGGGACTAAAATGGAAGCTACAAACAAAAATTCCCAGCTCACTTACCAGCCAGCCTGCAAAAACTAAATTGTCCTGTCTAACAGTTCACATTAAAAACAGAGGTTTAGTTTGCACACATTTGCAAATACATGCATAAGCTGCAGAGGCCCAGCACCCCAGTGCACTGCAGTCCTAACTCTATTTTTTTTTTCAATACATTTTTATTCACTTTTTCCAGGTTACAACAAATTAAAATAGATACAACAAATGAAATTAAAGGATGTTAACAAGCTAAAGAGATAGTTAACGGGTGTGGGCAGTGAGCGAGAGTCATCGATCCTAACTCTATAATTTTGAGAGTCTCAAGTTGAAGCAAATACATAATAATGGATAGATGAAGGGCAGGTATGCCTGGAGAGCTATATATACCTATACGTTTAAGGAGGGGTGGGCTTCCTCCGGGCATACCTGCCCTTTATCTATCCATTATTATATATGTCCTCCATCTCAGGAGACTCTCTAACCACTTCAGCCCCAGAAGGTTTCCCCACTTTAGGACCAGAGCACTTTTTGCGATTCAGCAAGGCGTTGCTTTAACTGACCATTGCGCGGACGTGCGACGTTGTACCGAAATTACATTTGCGTCCTTTTTTTCCCACAAGTAGAGCTTTCTTTTGGTGGTATTTGATCCCCTCTGCGTCATATCTGATCTCCGCTATAAACAAAAAAAGAGCGACAATTTTGCAAAAAAAGATATATTTCTTGCTTTTTGCTATAATACAAAATCCAAAAAAATATATAAAAAAACAATTTTTTTCATCGGTTTTGGCTGAAAAGTGTAAAAAATGTCTGACACGTCCATCCCAATATCAAAGTTCCGATAAAAATTGCAGATCACTGCCATTACTAGTAAAAAAAAAAAACAATAGTAAAAACGCCATAAACTAATTCTCATGGTTTGTAAACGCGGCAACTTTTGCGCAATCCAATCAATAAACACCAAGCGCAATTTTTTTTTACCACAAATATTAGGACGAATATATATCGGCCAAAACCGATGAATAAATTAATTTTTATATATTTTTTTTTGGTTATGTATTATAGCAAAAAGTAAAAAAGATTGTTTTTTTTTTTCAAAATTGTCACTTTTTTTGTTAATAGAGGTGATCAGAAATGATGCAGAGGGGATCAAATACCACCAAAAGAAAGCTCTATTTGTGGGGAAAAAAGGACGCAAATTTTGTTTGGGTACCACATCGCACAACCGTGCAATTGTCAGTTAAAGCGACGAAGTGCAGAATCGCAAAAAGTGTTCTGGTCCTTCAGTGGGAAATCCTTCTGGTCCTTAAGTGGTTAATACATGTTTTGTATTTTTTGTTTTTTTGGGGTTTTTTTTTTTCGTAAACGCTTTAGTATAGATCTACGTTCAGGAGATATTCACACAGCTGGTACCGTCACAAGCGTATTCGCTCTGAAGGGATGGCATACCCGTGCCGTCCCTTTAGAGCTCCGTGCCGCGGTCCCTGACTTCCGGGGGAAGATGCCAATCAGTCGGCTGGAGGGCGCAAACCCGGAAGGAAAACCGGGTGAGAATGGAAGCGTCTTCAGTAGTGACAGCCCGCCGCTGGAGGGCTTTGTTCTAAGGTAAATATTTCATAATGTGCTGGTATGTGATGCACACTAGCACATTGCGCCATTGTCTTGCAGGGTATAAAAAAAAAAAAATCATACACCTGACTCTAATCCTTCAAAATCCCTGATTTTATGCAAGTGTCAGAATTAATGCTGGTTTGAAGTGAAAGGGTAGTCACATCAATTATTAATTTGATTTAGATTTTGTTTCTGTTCGCTCACTTTGTATTTTATAAATTGATAAAAATAAACAATTAAAATTTATATTTTTGAAAGCATTCTTACTTTACACCATTTTTCTATCTAAACCTTTTGCACAGTGCTGTATATATATATTACATTGTAAATTGCTGCGTAAACAGTTGGCGCTATATAAATTGTGTATAATAATAATAATAATATATATATTTCTAATTTCAGCTTTCGCCTAAAGCCGAAGCATCGCAGACATGCTTGCATTTTCATCATCATCAATAACATTCTAACACACAATGCACACAGTGTATATTATATACAACAAGGCTATATGACGACCATCAAGCGGTCGATAACTTCACAAGCACTGCAGTATTCTGCAAATGGAATGGGAAATTGCTATATGGTATCACCCACATCTAGAGTAAATGGAGACACACGCCAAGCACAATACTCGCCTGAGTCGCATCGCCATTTTTGGCTGACGCATCGTCCATTTCCACAAACAAACTGCGTCACAGGATCACAGGTCTGCAGCTCTGCAGGGGAAACAAATTTAAATGTTCATCATTAGATGAAGAATCTTACTTTTACGACAAAACAGAATTTACACAGAGCAAGAAATATTCATACAAGGGGACAAAGCCACGGGGAAGTTAAAGAGGACCTGTAGTCTTCTCACATAATTTGTAATAAAACCATCTTTGCCGTTCTGAAGCTTCCCTCCAACCACTTTGCATATTATTCTATATATACTGTGATTCTGTACTTGCCAAATATGCTGCAGAGATCTCTCTCCACTGAGTCTGGCTGCAGCCATTTTAACTATGGGCAGCTGAAGCTGCTGCCTGTTCACTTCCTGGATTTTTCACAGACACACAGAGGCACACCTCCAGCTCTGCAGCTCTCATTGGTCCCTCTTATGGCTCACGCCTCCCTTCCTGGCAAACTCTCACGAGAGAGCTGTGCATGATGTCAAACGCTGATGCTTTTTTTCCAGCCAAGAAACAGGAAGTGGCCTGTATAAGGTATTTACTGGCAGAAAAAAAAAATGTTTTACTATCGAAAGGTAAAACAACAAGGGCAGAGGATTTAATAGATGGAAAGATGAAAGAATGACTAAAGTTCCACTTTAAGGCTACTTTCACACTGAGGCACTTTAAAGGCGCTATTTAGCTAAAAATAGTGCCTGTAAAGTGCCTCAAACCTCCCCCAATCCACCCAAATGTGAAAGCCTGAGTGCTTTCACACTGGGGCGGTGCGTTTGCCGGACGTTACAAAAAGTCCTGCAAGCAGCATCTTTGGGTGAGTTGAGTGGTGTATATACTGCCCCTGCCATTGAAATGAATGACAAGCACTTCTGAAGCGGCTGGGAAATGCAGAGCGCCGGCGCTTTCAACCCAGTTTTAAACCCTTGTGGGGGATTAAAAGCGCCACGCTCCC
>BLSH010114111.1:32866-42967 GCA_018402905.1 Glandirana rugosa | reverse complement strand
TAACCACCCACGCCCTCCCGTTTGTTAGGTCAGTTGGTCCACCAGTCATAATCCCCCCCCAGTTACTCGGTCTATCGGCAATACAACACACAACCCCCCCGTTGCTCACCCGTCCGTCTGCCCACTAGCCCTCCACTTACCCCATCTAGGTCGTGGGCAGCTTTGGCGGCTTCCCCCTGCGTCTCCTCCTCAGCAGCTTCCCACAGCATCTCCTCCTCGGAAGCTAATATGGTCACTTCTCCTCTTGCCCAATCGGGTCTCAGTACCCGCTTCCTAATTGGCTGGGAGGAGAATCAAGAGCTCACCCATTTTTGAAGCCAAAAAGAGCCGCAGGCTCTAATTATATGCTTCTAAAAAAAAAAAATCCATGTAGATTAGGGGCCGGGCTCATGTATTAGGGGACGGCACTAATTGAGCTGCCGTCACTGCACAGCACCCAACCAGATACCTTGTTTCATTTTCCGAGGGCAATTCCATAAGGGACTAGAGGGTGATTGTAGTCATGTTATTGCACTTGCAAAAGCACAGTTGGCTACCATCTGTGATCCCTTTTTTTTATTTTCAATACCAGTAAAATTTCGGGCAAGCTTTCAGGAGGAAGGGGGGAATACCCCATCTTCTAAGGTCCATGAAGTACTTGGCAGATGGGGGTAGACCCTTACAGCTTGTTCTAAACAATATCCTTATTTTCCAAAAACAATCCAAGCACATCCACTGCTTAAAGCAGTAGTAAAGTATAACGTAAAAAAAACCCAAAAAGCAAACCCTGCAAGGTAAAGGCATAATGTGCTAGTATGCATTGCAGACTTAACTTGAAACTAAGCCTTCCACACTGTCACTGCTGCAGAGGCTTCCATCTCTACCAGGTCTTCCTTCCGGGTTCTCAGGTTGCAGCTGCTTCAATGGCCAAGCCGCGATGATGTCATGTGCGGGAGTCAATGTTTACGGCACAGAGCTCTGAAGAAACGGCATAGGTACGCCATTCCTTCAGAGCGCATTCGCCGGTGACTGGCTGCTGCTCCCCAGAATATCTCCTAAAACGGTGCACGTTTAGAAGATATCCATTTAACCTACAGGTAAGCTTTATTATAAGCTTAAATGTAGGTTTAAATAAACGTTTATTTACTGCCACTTTAATGGTCAAACAATCTATTTTTGAATGCATTGGTTTTTTTATTGTGTTTTTCTGCCCTGTAACTTCCTCCACGAGCTCCCGAACCTCTCCTTTTTCCCTTGTTTGGAAGGAGTAGTGGACTTTAGTTGTGGTCATATGCACTGCTCTATGCACACTACAAATCCTATAGTCTATACTCCATCTAGGAAGCAAGCAAGAGAGGCTATGTTCCTACATACAGTGGAACCATGAAATGTAAATGTGGCCACCCTCTAAAAGGATGTTGGCAGCAAAAACAAAATGAAATCAGAAGATCTGGTAGAGGGTGAGAGCAGTTACTTCCTCGAGTTAGGAACACATACTTGAATAGTTTTTCTTTGTCTGCTTTAAAGGAGAAGTGCAGGATATTACAAAAAAAGAAACAACTCACCTATGTGGCTGCAGCATTGGCCCGGTGCTGTAGCTGTTCTTTTCCGGCTCTTAGATCGAGAACCCAGCATGTTCATGATCGCTGAGTGCTTAGTTCTTGGTCTTCACTGAACAGGGAGTGGTGACTGTCAGTCACCAGCTCACTGCTCTGCTCCTCCAGAGCTCACTGGAGTGCCGGGCTGTGGAGGAGGCAGGAGCGGCTGGCTCAGTTTCTCAGTAGCGCACCGACAGGCTGAGCCAGATTCCCATCTGTGGCATATCACCTGAATGTGTTGTCAACTGTAGATCGATTATACTTATTGGCAGAGATTGATTGGAAAAGAAATTGATCATTTGTCGAAGCATGTATAGCCATTATTACACTGACCACCAATGCAAGGTGAAAGTTGCCACCAAAAAACAACATTAGAGGTCACTTTTACAATGGCCACTAATGTTAGGAGACACCACAATTTTCACTGTGTTCTTTATCTGTTATCATTTTTTTAATTTCAAAGATATTGCTGAGAATTATTATGTTACATAGGTTAGGGGGCGGTAAAAAATGATCTGCCCTGGGTGTCAAATATTCTAGGTATGCTAGATTTTTATTTTTGTCATTAAAATATTTGACACATTACTGCTAATGTACCATGATCTGTTTTAGAAGCGGTTCCCTAAAACCTGAAAATAATTATAAGGGTCCTTTCACACGGCTTTCCAATCAGGTCCACCTGTCAGTTTTTCAGGCGGACCTTCTAGTCTCCCCTATGGAGCGTCAGATCCGCTGACACCTGCCGCCATCCCGATCCGATCCTGCCAGCAAAATCCAGACGGATGGTAGTCCCATCTTCCGTCTGTCTGAAGGATCAGATTGGATAGGATCGGATGAAAATGGACGGTGTCCGTTCTGCACAGTGAGTGAACATGGACCTGTCATCCGCCTGCTCAGCATGGATCAGTGGAGAGATCCCCCGCTGAGCAAGCGGAATCCACAAGACGGAGGCACCCGTGTGAGAAGGACCTTAGGGTTCCTTCAATGTATAAAGGTTTAGAAGCCCTTTCTAAACTTTATACATTGGAGGAACCCTAAGGTCCCTCTCACACGGGTGCCTCGTCTTGGGGATTCCGCTTGCTCAGCGGGGGATCTCTCCACTGATCTATGCTGAGCAGGCGGATGACAGGTCCATGTCCACTCACTGTGCAGAGCAGACACGGACACACGTGACTCTGGAGACACTATTTTTCAAAAGTGAGAGCTTTTCTTGCATTTTTCTCTGCTGTATTCAGCTTCTTTAATAACCTTGGTATTCAAGCATTTTCTACTCATTGTACTGTATCTATGGAGAAGCAGCAGTACTACAATAACTTTCCCCTTTTCATAACACAGGAGTCTATGGTCCAGAAGGACCACATTGACTACTTTCTATACCAATGACCTTCAAGCAGTATATATTTATCTTTCTTTTAAGTCTTATCTTTTAGCTGCAAATGACTAATCTGTAACATTTCACTCAAAATATTCCCATGTTTCATTTAGTACAATTCTTTAAAACAATGACTCAGAGCTGTAATTTAAAATGTGTTTCTGTAGCCATTTGATATTCAGCAATTTAAAGTATAACTAAAGGCAACATTTTTTTTTAGTTGTGACAGAGTGAAGATGGATTAGAACATCTAGTCGTTTTTTATTGTTGTCTGGATCCCCATTAGGGAGATTCATCCTCTCTATTTCTCCTGTTTGCCATTATCATTGAGAGTGAAAGTAAAAGAAAATCTCACATTTTGGGTTGTCCCCAGAAAACTAATAGATGGGAAATCTTCCAAAGGAGACACTAGTTCTGATGACCTGGGGGCCCCAAGGGATCCCCTTAAAGTGGTTGTAAACCCTCACATATACCCAGTGAAGTGAACAGCCTCAGATGATATGCTGAGATGAAACAAATCCTCCCTACATACGTTTTACTTGTTTATCTGCTGTCTTCCCCTTTCTACACCATTTGAGAAGTGCAGATTGTGTTAAAAATCTTTCTTCAGCTTTCAGCAGTACATAGGGAAGGGTGGGGAGGCTTGACTTACACTGTGTGTCAAGTAATTAGAGTAAAGGGGCACCCCCTCCACATAGGCAGAGGAACAAATGAACATACAGAGCTGTAATCTGAATATACAAGCTCCCTGTTTATCTCCCTCCCCAACACAAATTTTTAGTCCAGGTTATCTCCTGTGTCGGAGAACTTCTCAGGTGTGACTTATGCTGATAAAAGAGGAACGAAGCACCAGAGAGAAACAGCACTTAGAGCTTTGGAGAGAGATACATAAACACTGCAGAAATATGTGCTTAGTTCAAGTTTCCTGAATAGGGTTAACAACCAATTTAAGTTGCAGAGATTTCCACACACTTCCTGTTTTGGCTATGGGACAGGAAGTGACGGTAATCCCCCCCCCTCCCCAAGTGGGACACAGAGGGAAAAAAAATTCTGAGAGGGGGTCATAAATCTTCCTTCTATCCAAAATGAGAAAACAATGTTAAAAGTTTTGTCTTTTGGACTCATTTTTTTTCCAACACTTTTTTTATTGTAACTGAGTAAGGCATAGTATACGGTGATGACATACAGAAAGTACCTTTGTCTATCAGAGAAGGTGTAATTTAGATGTGTTGTGTACATGGTAATCATAGAATAGCATTCTAAAAAAACAGTCATTGGTCTGCTATTCCAGGTGGAACCGGAAATAAACATTTTTAAGAGGGAGTCAGCCATAGTCTAATTTAGTAAAAGGGGTACTGCGAGTCTCAGTTCTGCGAGGTGATGGGTTTGGGAGTAGGATAAAGAGAACTGGCTAGTTAAAAGATTGGGAAGAGGTTAAATCTTAAGCGTATCTGTATCTTGTATATTCTATATTAAGAGTTCCATTTGGTACAAACCTATGCTGCAAGAAAGTGACATGAAAAGTAATGAGCTAATTAAGGGTTATCTAAAGGGTATGAGGGTTGTAAGCATGGGCGTCCGCAGGCAGGGGCAAGGGGGGGCAAGTGCCCCCCCCCCCCGGAATCAGGGATCGCAAGGTGTCTGCGCAGATTGTGAGCAGGTGCTGGAACACTCCATGTACCAGCTCCCGGCACAGGAAGGAAGATTACACTGTGGACGGCAGCCGGCAGGGCTTTCCATCATCCGGTGTTAAGACAGCACTGACCTGCAGAACCTGCAGAAGCTTGTGCCAGGAGCCTGACCTGCCAATGTGAGTTATAGACAATTCTTTTCTGTGGGGGGAGGAGAGCTCTGTGCGGGGGATTGGATATGTATACTGGCATAGCACACTCCTGGAATCTGAACCCTGTACATAGCACATGCCTGGAATCTGCACCCTGTACATAGCACACTCCTGCAATCTGCACCCTGTGCATAGCACACGCCTGGAATCTGCACCCTGTACATAGCACACGCCTGGAATGTGCACCCTGTACATAGCACACTCCTGGAATCTGCACCCTGTACATAGAACACACCTGGAATCTGCACCCTGTACATAGCACACGCCTGGAATCTGCACCCTGTACATAGCACACACCTGGAATCTGCACCCTGTACATAGCACACTCCTGGAATTTGCACCCTGTACATAGCACATGCCTGGAATCTGCACCCTGTACATAGCTGCCTGGAATTGGCACCCTGTACATAGCACACGCCTGGAATCAGCACCCTGTACATAGCACACGCCTGGTATCTGTACCCTGCACAAAGCACATGCCTGGAATCTGCACCCTGTACAAAGCACACGCCTGGAATCTGCACCCTGTACATAGCACACACCTGGAATCTGCACCCTGTACAAAGCACACGCCTGGAATCTGCACCCTGTACATAGCACACGCCTGGTATAAAGTCTGCCGGCGCGCTCTCATGCCCGCCACACTCTGGAGGAGTGTGCCCATGGCTCATGCAGACCTGATGTCCGCCAACAAGCTGCAATGACCTGCCAGAGGAAAAGAACGAGGAACCGCCGATGTAAACAAGGCGGTTCCCCGTTCTGTCAGGCATCATGTAAGAGATCTACTGATCCCTGTCCCTGGGATCAGTTAGATCTCTAATGCCCCTGGCAGCCCAGCCCCCTCACAGTTAGAACACGCCTAGGGAACACAGTTAACCCCTAGATCTCCTCCTGCAGGTTAACCCCTTCACTGCCAATGACATTTCTACAGTAATCAGTACATTTCTGATCGCTGTATAAATGTCATTGGTCCCAAAAAAGTGTCAAAAATGTCCGACATGTCCGCCCCAATATCACAGTCCCGATAAAAATTGCAGATCGCCGCATTACTAGAAAAAAACGCCAGAAATGAATTCTCATGGTTTGTAAACGCAGCAACTTCTGGGCAAACCAATCAATAAATGCCAATTGCGATTTTTTTTACCAAAAATATGAGGAAGAATATAAATCGGCCAAAACCAATGAATACATTTGTTTTATTATATATTTTTTTTATATTTGTATTTTAGCAAAAACTAAGAAATATTGTTTTTTTTTTCAAAAATGTACACTCTTTTTTGTTTATATCGGTGATCAGAAATAACACAGAAGAAAGCTCTATATGTGGGAAAAAAGGACGCAAATATTACAACGCCTCACGACCGCGCAATTATCAGTTAAATCGACGCAGTGCCGAATCGCAAAAAGTGATCTGGTCCTAACGTGAGAAATCCTTCCGGGGGTGAAATGGTTAATAAATATATATTTGAAAAGAGTGATTTCGTCTGCCTAGAGTGTAGCTTTATTTCTCTACAATATAATTACATTTATTTAGTGTTATGTATTCTTTATTTTCTTTAGCAAAACATAAAGCTAGCTTCACACAGCTATACTATTGTTTTTTTGTCTTTTGCCTTCTGACCCCATGCTATTACTTGCGTCAAGTGTGATTTTATTATTTTACGCTTGATGTCACCGAATGCAAGAAACCTCCACAGTGCATCACACAAAGCCCCGTATTCCCTCCTTTCATGCATGCTAGCAATTTTCCTTGTCCAGCCTGACATTCCCTGACATTATAAAGACATTTTAAATCTTCTAAAACATCCCCCAAGGTATTTTATACCTTGTGAATGGATCCATGGCGTCTTAGTAATACAAATAATTATTTGCTTGAGAGGGCCTATATTTCTTTCCCCTCAACACTACAGGGCAGGTTTTCCAGCTCATCCCGTTAATTACTGACTTGTGTCTTACATGGGTTCTGCAGGTGATTAATTGAAGGTAAAGAGTTAATTACCTATGGGACCCATATCCTTCAGAGTGATTTGTGAGTAGCATTGCTTCTAAATGTAGGACAAAGCCTTAGGAGGTCTTGGCTGTGACCGGGAAGAGTAGTCCTGTAGCAACACTTTGACCTTCCCTCTTGGGTAGTTGGTTGGGTTGGGAACACCCACTGCTGAGCCATATGAATACGGTGGCTTGGTGTTTGCAACGCCATCATATATTCATGTATATATCCATTCCGTTGTTTCCAGCTCTCGGCGATTCTATGAGTACCATGTTTAATACGCTTGAAAGCCTTTTCCATATAAATTCTTTTGGCAATTATTTTTTTTAGGTTGCCAGGTCTCAAGCCTCCCCAATTGATTAGCTTGGGACTGGCACGCAGAATGGGATACACGTGTGCATATCCGATTTGTACACAAAGTTGGGCCAGTTAAGAGAGGAGCCAATTAACATTACAGCATGTCTTTGGAATGTAGAAGGAAATAGGCATGTGTGGTTTGTTTCGTTCCGAATTAAAATTCTGACAAATTTATGTTTTTCAGAAATTTGGATGTATCCGAATTTACGAATTACAATAGTACCAAATTTAAATGAATCCGAAATAACAAAAAAAAAATCAGATGAAATTCAAATTTGAGTCATTTTCGAATTGTTTCTGAATACTTTTTGAATTCAAATTGTTTTCAAATTTGAGTTCAAAAAGTTTCCAAATTCAAATAGCTTTCAAATTAGAATTCGAAAATTTAAGTTAAATAGTTTTCCAATTTCCAAAGAGAACAAAATAGAATAGAAAACAAAGGAATAGAACAGAACCCCCCCCCCCAAAAAGAAAAAACAATAGACTAGAAAAGAATATAATAGAAAACAAAAGAATAGAATACAAGAGAGTAAAACAGCTCTGTTCCCCTCCACCACATTATATTCTTTCATTTTCTGTTATATTCCCCTCTATTGTATTCTATCTTTTTCCATTCTATTCCGCCACTTTCCACTCCACCCCATTCTTCTTGAAAATTGGAAAACTATTTGAATTCCAAAACTATTCAAAATTGATTCGAAAATGTTTTGAATCGATTCAAAAACGAATAAACAAAACAAATTCCAAAAACAAATTAGACAAATGAAACAAATCTAACTAAACAAATTTATGTAAATAACGAATAGAAACAAAATAAAACAAAATTAATTTTTTCACTCTGCACATGTCTAGAAGGAAACCAAAGTACCTGTAGGAAATCTACGTGAACACAAGGAGAATATGCAACTCTATTTAGGTAGTGTACTGGATGAAAATTGAATCAAGGACCCCGGTGCTAACAACTAGGTACTGTGCCGGTCGTATAAACATATACCTATTTTGCATACTCCAGGGTGGGTTTGATTTAAATCACTAATAAAAAGGCTTGATTTAAATCATAATCTTTAAAGAGTAACTGTAATCTCTGTCCCGCAGCTGCTCCTCCTCTGACCCGCTGTTGGCTCACTGACAGTCCCATTCACTTTAATGGGACGGCTGGTGATGTGGCAGTGACACAACAAGGTGAGGGACGTGGCGGCAGCAGGTGAGTGGATGCCCGCTAACAGGTGCTGCCATGATGGACATGAAATGACAGGTGCTCTTTAAATGTAAGGACTTATTCTTGCTGGTAGTTAGAATCTGTAATATTTACAAACAAAATTAAGGTTTCCTATTTAGAATAATAAGCTGTCAGGTTAGTAAAACAGCAATATCAGAACTGATTCAATTATACAGTTTGTAGTGTACATAGATTTACAAAACAATGGGATAAAGGAATATTCCTGAACTTTGGTTTATCTCATGGTTACTGTGAAATTGTGTGAATGCAGCAATGCAGTGCATGTTATCTCAGCTTGCAGAGCTTGGATTCATTGAATGAGTTTACCAAAAATGTAAATATTGCAGAATATACAGCCTCATGCTACATAACTAAGCTCCATTTCATGCTGAATAAACTAAATTATTAATGTATCTTAAATAGAAAACTATCTTTAGATAGATTTTTACTCCAAAAGCATTTTATTCAAAAAGATCCTATTTAACCACTTCAGCCCCGAAAGGATTTACCCCCTTCCTGACCAGCACTTTTTGCGATATAGCACGGCGTCGCTTTAACTGACAATTGCGCGGTCGTGCGACGTTGTACCCAAACAAAATTAACACATTTTTTTCCCCCACAAATAGAGCTTTCTTTTGGTGGTATTTGAACACCTCTGCTGGTTTTATTTTTGTGCTTCCTGGCTGATGAATGCAAATGTTCCTCCAGTATTTTTGATAACATACTGCATTCATCTTGCCATACATTTTGACCAAATTTCCTCTGCCTTTGTAGCTCACACATCCCCAAAACATCAGCGATCCACCTCCTTGTTTCACTGGTCTTCTTGACTCCTCTCCATATGCAACGTTTATGGTTGTGGCCAAAAAGGTCAATATTAGTCTCTTAACTCCAAATGACTTTGTACCAGAAGGTTTGAGGCTTGTCTCTGTGCTGTTTGGCGTATTGTAAGCGGGATCATTTGTGGTATTTGTGTGGTAATGGCTTTCTTCTAGCGACTCGACCATGCAGCCCATCTTTCTTCAAGTGCCTCCTTATTGTGCATCTTGAAACAGCCATACCACATGTTTTCAGAGAGTCATTTGTTATTTGTGGGTTCTTTGCATCCCAAACAATTTTCATGGCCGTTGTGGCTGAAATGTTAGTTGGTCTACCTGACCATGGTTTGGTTTCAACAGAACCCTTAATTTTCCACTTCTTGAACAATGAACAATGCTGATTGGCATTCTCAATTCCTTGGATATCTTTTATATCCCTTTCCTGTTTTATACAGTTTAAATACTGTTTCCCGCAGATCCTTTGACAATTATTTTGCTTTCCCCATGACTCAGAATCCAGAAACGTCAATGCAGCACTGGATGAAAGATGCAAGGGTCTGTCAGGAGCTCAGAAACTCATTGACCTTTTATACGCACACACTAATTGCAAGCAAACAGATCACAGGTGAGGATGGTTACCTTTAATAGCCATTCAAACCCCTTTGTGTCAACTTGTGTGCATTTTATCAGGCCAAAATCACCAGGGTATGTAAACTTTTGATCAGGGTCATTTGGGTAGTTTCTGTTGTCATTATGATTTAAAAAGAGTAAACACAGCTGATTGATAATAAATGGCTTCAGCCAAACACTAACCACGAGTGAAAGAAATACTTTTATGTTATCATTCATATTCTCTGAAAAATGGCCAAGAAATCATAAATTCTGCCAGGGTATATAAACTTATGAGCAAAACTACCTTTTAATT
>BLSH010114111.1:14577-32706 GCA_018402905.1 Glandirana rugosa | reverse complement strand
GCCCCCCCCCCCCCGCTGCTTTCCGGTCATCTCCGCCGCTTACCGGACCCGCCGGCAGCGCCGGAGATGATCTGATGCTCTCCCCCCGGTGTCTGTGAGCCGACTGAGCGGCTGAAGCAGCTCACTCGGCTCCATAACACGGCGGGGCGGAAATGACATCATAAATGATGTCCGCCCAACGGTCTTAAAGGGCCAGATTTTTTTTTTCTTCTGTCACTTTTTTTCAACTTTTTTTTTTTTTTTTTTTTTACATTTGAGTGTAAATATGAGATCTGAGGACTTTTTGACCCCGGATCTCATATTTAAGAGGACCTGTCATGCTTTTTTCTATTACAAGGAATGTTTACATTTCTTGTAATAGGAATAAAAGTGATACTTTTTTTTTTTTAAAGAACAATGTAAAAATAAAAAGTAAAAAGCAAAATAAATAATTAAAAAAATTTAAAGCGCTCCGTCCCGCCGAGCTCGCGCGCGGAAGCGAATGCATACATAAGTCCCGCCCACATATGAAAACGGTGTTCAAACCACACATGTGAGGTATCGCCACGATCGTTAGAGCGAGAGCAACAATTATAGCTCTAGACCTCCTCTGTAACGCAAAACTGCTAACCTGTAGAATTTTTTAAATGTCGCCAATGGAGATTTTTAATTTGCAAAGTTTATCGCCGTTCCGCGAGCGGACGCAATTTTGAAGCATGACATGTTGGGTATCATTTTACTCAACATAACATTATCTTTCACAATATGGAAAAAAATTGGCCTAACTTTAATGTTTTCTTATTTTTTAACAAAAAAAACTGAATTTATTAAAAAAAAAGCACGCTTGTAAGACCGCTGCGCAAATACGGTGTGACATAAATTTTTTCAATGACCGCCATTTTATTCTCTAGGGTGTTAGGAAAAAAATATATATAATGTTTGGGGGTTCTAAGTAATTTTATAGCAAAAAAAATGTTTTTAACTGGTAAGCACAGAATTCAAGAAACAGGCTTGGTATTGAAGTGGATATACACAGTATCTCACAAAAGTGAGTACACCCCTCACATTTGTGTAAATATTTTATTATATCTTTTCATGTGACAACACTGAAGAAGTGACACAAGTGACTTAGTCACAGACAGGAGATGCAGAATCATCATATACTCCATTTATGAAATTCCTGTATATCTGTCTAGGGCTAGGATTGAAGAGTATATTGTGGATGGGGCTGTGTCCCCCTGTTCTGGCTTTTCCAGCAAATGAGTTTAGTGATTGTAAGCTCTAACGAGCAGGGCCCTCTGATACCAAATTGTATTGTAACTGTACTGTCTGCCTTTATTTTGTAAACCGCTGAGCAAACTGTTGGTGCTATATAAATCCTGTATAATAAGTATAATGATAATAATAATAATACTAATAAGAATTCATAAAAAAGTAAAATAAAAAATTCATAATATAGTTCAAATAATTCATAAAAAGTCATAAAAAGTAAAACAACAATGTATTATTGTGGTCAGCATACTGTCTGGCAGCACTGGGTTTATAAGGAGTCAAAAGGGGCAACTGCCCTGGACCCCCTGTCAGAAGAACCCCCCCATACTAAATTAGTATAAAACTATAAAAAGTGATACAATAGTAAAAAATAAAGTATATACAGTATCTCACAAAAGTGAGTACACCCCTCACATTTGTGTAAATATTTTATTATATCTTTTCATGTGACAACACTAAAGAAATGACAGTTTGCTACAATGTAAAGTAGTGAGTGTACAGCTTGTATAACAGTGTAAATTTGCTGTCCCCTCAAAATAACTTAACATGCAGCCATTAATGTCTAAACCGCTGGCAGCAAAAGTGAGTACACCCCTAAGTGAAAATGTCCAAATTGGGCCCAATTCGCGTTTTTTCCCTCCCCGGTGTCATGTGACTCATTAGTGTTACAACGTCTCCGATGTGAATGGAGAGCAGGTGTGTTAAAATTGGTGTTATCGCTCTCACTCTCTCATACTGGTCACTGGAAGTTCAACATGGCACCTCATGGCAAAAAACTCTCTGAGGATCTGAAAAAAAGAATTGTTGCTCTACATAAAGATGGTCTAGGCTATAAGAAGATTGCCAAGACCCCGAAACTGAGCTGCAGCACGGTGGCCAAGACCATACAGTGGCTTAACAGGACAGGTTCCACTCAGAACCGGCCTCGTCATGGTCGACCAAAGAAGTTGAGTGCATGTGCTCAGCATCATATCCAGAGGTTGTCTTTGGGAAATAGACATATGAGTGCCTCCAGCATTGCTGCAGAGGTTGAACGGCTGAAGGGTCAGCCTGTCAGTGCTCAGACCATACGCCACACACTGCATCAAATTGGTCTGCATGGCTGTCATCCCAAAAGGAAGCCTCTTATAAAGATGATGGACAAGAAAGCCTGCAAACAGTTTGCTGGAGACAAGCAGACTAAGGACATGGATTACTGGAACCATGTCCTGTAGTCTGATGAGACCAAGATAAACTTATTTGTTTCAGATGGTGTAAAGCGTGTGTGGCGGCTACAAGGTGAGGAGTACAAAGACAAGTGTGTCTTGCTTACAGTCAAGCATGGTGGTGGGAGTGTCATGGTCTGGGGCTGCATGAGTGCTGCTGGCACTGGGGAGCTACAGTTCATTGAGGGAACCATGAATGCCAACATGTACTGTGACATACTGAAGCAGAGCATGATCGCCTCCCTTTGTAGACTTGATCACAGGACATAATGACCCCAAACACACCTCCAAGAAGACCACTGCCATGCTAAAGAAGCTGAGGGTAAAGGTGATGGACTGGCCAAACATGTGTCCAGACCTAAACCCTATTGAGCATCTGTGGAAGGTGGAGGAGCGCAAGGTCTCTAACATCCACCAGCTCCCCAATGTCATCATGGAGGAGTAGAAGAGGACTCCAGTGGCAACCTGTGAAGCTCTGGTGAACTCCCCAAGAGCATTAAGGCAGTGCTGGAAAATAATGGTGGCCACACAAAATATTGACACTTTGGGCCCCATTTGGACATTTTTACTTAGGGGTGTACTCACTTTTGTTGCCAGTGGTTTAGCCATTAATGGCTGTGTTGAGTTATTTTGAGGGGGCAGCAAATTTACACTGTTATACAAGCTGTACACTCACTACTTTACATTGTAGCAAAGTGTCATTTCTTCAGTGTTGTCACATGAAAAGATAGAATAAAATATTTACAAAAATGTGAGGGGTGTACTCACTTTTGTGAGATACTGTATATACTTTATTTTTTACTATTGTATCACGTTTTATAGTTTTATACTAATTTAGTATGGGGGGGTTCTTCTCACAGGGGGTCCAGGGCAGTTGCCCCTTTTGACTCCTTATAAACCCAGTGCTGCCAGACACTATGCTGACCACAATAATACATTGTTGTTTTACTTTTTATGACTTTTTATGAATTATTTGAACTATATTATGAATTTTTATTTTACTTTTTTATGAATTCTTATTAGGATTATTATTATTATCATTATAATTATTATACAGGATTTATATAGCACCAACAGTTTGCTCAGCGGTTTACAAAATAAAGGCAGACAGTACAGTTACAATACAATTTGGTATCAGAGGGCCCTGCTCCTTTACAATCACTAAACTCATTTGCTGGAAAAGCCAGAACAGGCGGACACAGCCCCATCCACAATATACTCTTCAATCCTAGCCCTAGACAGATGTACAGGAATTTCATAAATGGAGTATATGATGATTCTGCATCTCCTGTCTGTGACTAAGTCACAATGTAACGGTATTTGAAATTCATCTTTATTTTCTGACCTTTCTCAGAGATGATCGGTGTCGCTCACCTTTCACAATTAAGAGCTAAACACTACTAATTAACACCATTTCATGTGACTTACTGCTTAACTATATTGATATGTAAATTGTTTTCTTTTATTTATATTAATAGAGAAGAATGTGTCTCCAAGCAAATATTTCAGGAAGGTGATAATTATTTGCACATAAGTGTGTATATTAAGGCAAACGTGTGAAAATCTGCCCACTGATACATTAAAGTGTTACCAAACCCATAACAGTAAAATCAGTCTGTATATGCAGTAGAGCATGCTTGTTATACTCACTGGAACCTAAGGGGTTAATCCTGCGTAAGTTTTTAAAAGCTGTTTGATCATGTCTTCTCTGATCCTCCCCTTCTTCCACTGTCACCAAGCCATCTCCTGTTAGTTCAGAGCCTTGGGGGCACTCTGCTCATGCTCAGTTTGGTGTGTATTGTGCAAGAGTTTTTTTTTTTCTTGGGAGGGTGCATGTGATCAGCACAGGACCAATCAGCACTGTCCAGACAGAGGGTCAGGGGTCCTGCAGCCTCCAAGGTCAGAAGAAGAATGAAAACTCCTCCTACAAGCTTTAGAGAACATAAACCCTCACATATACCCAGTGAAGTGAACAGCCTCAGATGATACACAGAGATTAAACAAATCTCCCTACATACGTTTTACATGTATATCTGCTTTCTTCAACTTTATATATTCTTTAGAAAGTTCTGATCATGATAGAGATTTTCTCTTCCTGTTCAGCACCGGAAGTGAAGTCTGGGCACACAGCCAAGACAGCTGATTGTAGGAAAGGCCACCCCCCCCCCCCATCCACATTGGCAGAGACTCTCAGAGCTGTCCTGTGAATAGTCTAGCTCTGTAATAATCTATTTATAGCAACCTCCTTGACACAAAATTCAGCCTGGTTTTATCTCAGTTGATGGAAAACTTGTCAGAAGTTATCATGCTGATAACAGAAGAATGGAGCAGGAGAAAGCCACAAGGCTTAGCGCTTTGAAGAGAGATAAGAAAACGCTGCAGATATATATGCCCAGCTAAAATGTCATGAATGGGGTTTGCATCCACTTTAAATCGGACCCCACAAAAACATCTTTACATTTTTCAAGTCCTGTAATCCATATGAATCACATTTGGAAAAAAAAAAATTATACTCACCCTAAGTGCCCTGTTGCTATGTGGTCCCTGTAATTTTCCACTTCCAGCTCTGTGACGCTCTGCATCACTTCCTGCCTCGCCTGGGCTCCTGGGAGATGTGAGTCCTCATTTCCCAGGAGTCCTTCCTCCATCACCGCCCGTTGTGATGGCAACGAAAACAAACAGCACTACACACACCGGTGCAATGCGCATGCGCAAGATCGGGAGGTGCATGCTGGTTACCCAGCCTTCACCTTATCTCAGAAGAAGGTGCGAGTGGGCTTCAGATGCCCAGAATCAAAATGGGAATGCTCAGGGACACAAAATTCAGCAAAGTAAGTAAAAAAAAAAATATTGATTTGTATGTATCTTATGTATATAGACTGAAGGGATGCATGAAAAAAAATGATGTGGACCGAAATGCGCTTTAAGTCTTTTTGGGACAAATTCTGAGCATTTTGTATGGCTTACAGGTAAACTACTGTATGTAAAAAAAAAATGCAAGGGAAGCTGGGTACTCTCATGGGGGATATGTACCAATGATGTTGTCAATTAAATCCTGTAAGGAGGCAGTGGGGGGGGGTGAGAGGGGTTGGGAGGGGCAGGGCAGAGTCGATCTGTGTGTGTCAATAGAAGCACAAAACCCAACCCGGCATCAAGCCTTCACAGTGCAACCCACCATAGGAGGCAGCTTGCTATGGGGGCACTTGGAAGGGAGGAGGGGCCATGACCCAGATAGCAAGGATAACTTGCTATCAGAATGCATGAAGGTAAAAAAACTTTGAGCCTTTCCAACCACTTTAAACTGCAACATATTACATTTTTCCTCTCCTTCTACAAAAAAAAAAAAAAAGACAGTCTCCGCTAACATAGGGCAGCTGGAAGCTTTATTATCCAGAGCTGGATAAGCCCACACAAAAAACTAGGGAAACAGAAAAAAATTGAGGGATAAAACATCTCACAAAATGGCAATCATCTTTTGGAAATGTTTGGCAATCCGCCTGTTATTTTTTTTTTTTTTTACATTGACTTGCACAAGGTCAGCAAGTTTGGGGAAATCTACCTGCATAATTAAGCATCTGTTTCAAAGTTTATTAAAGGGCAAGTTGGGCAGTGGAATTATTATCTTTTCTGGCATTTTGTTTAGCTGCAGTAAAAAAAAAATTGCTGATTAAAAGCCAGCACTTTATTATTTGAGAATCGATGAGCCAAACTTTTAGGAAAAATACGAATCATGTGTAGCATGTCCTCATTAACCACTTGCTCATTACTGAACACATCACCAGCCGGCTCTTTTTAAAACATTTAATTACGGTTACTAATGATACTATTGAGTATTACTCTAGTATGTGGACACTATCTAGCCTTCTAGCCTTTTTTGGCACAGCAAATTTTAACCACTTCCGGACCGCCCGCTGTCATTATACCTCAGTCATTTGACGTTGAATAGATAGCTGCCATAACTTCGGTATTTTCTTAAACGAAGGGCAATCCTCTTTAAGATCAAAGTGGTCTCCATGGTGCATTCACCGCAAGATCACTTTTATCGGTGGCAGGAGAGTTGCCCTTCCCTCTCCTGCCACTTCCTGGTGGTCTCCGCCACTTACCGGGGTCGTCGGTAGGCTGCGGAGGCGATCCGATCCTCTTCCCTGTGAGGCAGGATGTCGAGTGAGGGAATAATGGCCCCCCACTCAACTCCATACCATTGGATGACGGAAGCGATGTCAACCGTCATTTCACCCAACGGTCTTAACCTCCCTGGCGGTATGATTATGTCAGAAACTCACCTAACCGCTGCAGCTCCTAAACTCTGTTAGAAGCCTATGGGGTTGATTTACTAAAGGCAAATAGACCGTGCACTCTGCAAATGCAGTTGCTCCAAAGCTTAGTCAAAGAGGTAAAGCTTCACTTTGTAAAGAATACCCAATCACATGCAAGGAAAATTTAAAAAACATCATTTTTGCTTGCACGTGATTGGATGATGGAAGTCAGCAGAGCTTCTTCTCATTTACTAAGCTCTGGAGCAGTCTCTTTGCCTTTAGTGCAGTGTTTCTCAAACGTTTTTGTCTTGCGGAGCACCAAAAAGTTCTGAAAATTTTCACGGCACACCTGCAAAGATTTAACAATTTTTGTGGTGAAGAACGTATTTATTTTTACATATATATTTCATTTTAAATTTAATGTGAAGGATGTGCCTGCTTTTCGAGAGCAAATCAGATTGAAGCGATTGTCATCTTTTTTGTACTTTTTTCTCTTTAACATTCATTTTACTCTTTTTTCATTTTACAGTTTGTCTTTCAGAGTTCCAGACATGATTCTGAATTTCTCCACCGCTAAACAATGAAAAACTTTATTTATAAGCATCAAAGTTGGAATTAAACGGTCTCTATTATTATAATATAATTAGAGCGATCAAGATCTCCTGAGATCTCGCACAAGTCTCGCGTTTTGAAAGGAACCTATGAATGACAGACTGACCGGAGATTGCGTTTTTATATATGTTACTTTTTTAAACTTTTGCAACATTGATTTACCATTTAATTTTTCAATATATTCAAGGTTTCAAAATGCTAGCAATTTTAAATATTTTTAAAACTCCCACAGCACACCTGCAAATCTCACACAGCATACAGTTTGTGAATCACTGCTTTAGTAAATAAATCCATATGTGTACATTGACACATAGGAGTTGATTTACTAAAGGCAAATAGGCTGTGCACTTTACAGTTGCTCCAGAGCTTAGTAAATAAATGAGGTAAAGCTTCACTTTGCAAAGAATACCCAATCATCAGCAAGGAAAACCACTGCAGCTCCTAACCTCTGTTAGAAGCCTATGAGGTTGATTTTCTAAAGGCAAATCGACTGACATAGGCTGGCACTTTGCAAATGCAGTTGCTCCAAAGTTTAGTAAAAGAGGTAAAGGTTCACTTTGCAAAGAATACCCAATCGCATTGAAAGGAAAATAAAAAAAAACAGCATTTTTGCTTGCACGTGATTGGATGGTCGAAGTCAACAGAGCTTCTGCTCATTTACTAAGCTCTGGAGCAGCTGCACTTTGCAAAGTGCACAGTCATTTTGCCTTTAGGGAATCAACCCTACAGACTTTTATGGAGTTGAGTTTAGGAGCTTTGGCAAAAAAAAAAAAAACACCAAAAACTCCTAAACTCAAGTTTGGAGCTGCCAGTGTACATGAAGCCTTAGGATATAAGCTACAACTCTAATTGTAGATCAGTGCATTTTTCTTAGATGATAATGAGACCATATTAAAAAAAAAACCCTCTCTTCTGTTGGTGACAAAATAAGTGGGATCTTGAGTAAAACGCTTCTAAATTGCTTGTCACTTTACTCTTCATCTAAATTCTACATCATCAAAGTTTTCATCTCCTAACTAGAATTGTACAGAAAGAATATTAATAATCTTGTACAAGCTAAAAAGGTCATGGAAAGTCAGCGGTTCAACTTGGTACATATTGCTTTAACAAAGTAAATATCATTCAGCTAGGCCTTGTTAACACGAGTGGCCATGGCCCTTCATTTTAATTTGTGGTTGATTTGAGGTCAATGTTACTTCCAGATTCTGTCCCATCTATAACAAACTTTTTCCCTTATTAACCACTTGCCAACCGCCCACAGTACTTTTACTGCAGGAGGCTGACACAGGCAGGCTGGATCACATACATGTACGTCGTACTGGCACAGTCAGGCTGGATCACATACATGTACGTCGTACTGGCACAGGCAGGCTGGATCACATACATGTACGTCGTACTGGCACAGTCAGGCTGGATCACATACATGTACGTCGTACTGGCACAGGCAGGCTGGATCACATACATGTACGTCGTACTGGCACAGGCAGGCTGGATCACATACATGTACGTTGTACTGGCACAGGCAGGCTGGATCACATACATGTACGTCGTCCAGCCTGCTCTGGGTTAGTGGCGTTCAGCCACTATGCAGCAGCAAATAACCCAAAAAGGGGTCATTTGGGGGGTATTTGTACTGTCGAGAAATTTTAAGGGCCTCAAGAAATGAGATAGGCCATCAGTATATCAGAACTGATCAATTTTCAAATATACAGTATGCCATAGTTTGTAGACGAACCAATTAATATACACGTATTAGTATTTTTTTTTTTACCAAATATGTAGCAGAATACATTTTAGCCTAAACTTTGGAAGAAATTAGATTTCCATGGATATGTTTTATAACAAAAAGTAGAAAATATAATTAAAACAAAAAAAGTCTGTCTTTTTTAATTTATGTTGCAAAAAAAAAAAAACTGTGGTAATAAAATACCACCAAAAGAATGCTCTGTTTGTGTGAAAAAATGATAAAATTTTTGCTTACAGAATACAGAATACTTTATTAATCTCAAAGGGAAACTGGGAAATTATTATGACACAGACACATTTCACAAAAACAACACAAGATCACAACAATAAACTGAACAAGATACAAAAACACAACACCATTACCAATAACAGCCATTGGCACAAAGTAAACTAAATCAAAACTACAAATAAAACACCCAATACAATTAAAATACAACATAGAATAAATAACACAGATTAAATTAACAGACAAAAGTAACATTTAAGATCAATGTTACTTTTAGATTCTGTCCCATCTATAACAAACTTTTTTTCCCTTATTAACCACTTGCCCACAGTTCTTTTACTGAGGGAGGCGGGCACAGGCAGGCTGAATCACATACATGTACGTCGTCCAGCCTGCTCTGGGTTAGTGGTGTGCAACCACTATGCAGCAGCAAATAACCCAAAAAGGGGTAATTTGGGGGGTATTTGTATTGTCAAGAAATTTTAAGGGCCTCAAGAAATGAGATAGGCCATCGGTATATCAGAACTGATCAATTTTCAAATATACAGTATGCCATAGTTTGTAGACGAACCAATTAATATACACGTATTAGTATTTTTTTTTTACCAAATATGTAGCAGAATACATTTTAGCCTAAACTTTGGAAGAAATTAGATTTTCATGGATATGTTTTATAACAAAAAGTAGAAAATATAATTTTAAAAAAAAATGTCTGTCTTTTTTCATTTATATCGCAAAAAAAAAAAAAAACTGTGGTAATAAAATACCACCAAAAGAATGCTCTGTTTGTGTGAAAAAAATGATAAAATTTTTGCTTACAGAATACAGAATACTTTATTAATCTCAAAGGGAAACTGGGAAATTATTATGACACAGACACATTTCACAAAAACAACACAAACCAAAACCAAAATCAAGAACATGGGGACATGACCTCAAACTAACTGGGGGGAAGTTCAAAACTAATCTTAGAAAGTATTATTTTACTGAAAGGGTGGTTGATGATTGGAATAAACTACCAACAGAGGTTGTGAGACAGTCAACAGTAAATGGCTTCAAACATGCTTGGGATAAACATAAATCCATAGTCAGACAACAAGGTTAATGTAAAAAAAATAAATAAATAAATAAAAAGGGGCAGACTCGATGGACTACTCAGTCTTTTTCTGCCGTCACTTTTCTATGTTTCTATGTTTCTAAGATCACAACAATAAACTGAACAAGATACAAAAACACAACACCATTACCAATAACAGCCATTGGCACAAAGTAAACTAAATCAAAACTACAAATAAAACACCCAATACAATTAAAATACAACATAGAATAAATAACACAGATTAAATTAACAGACAAAAGTAACATTTAAGATCAATGTTACTTTTAGATTCTGTCCCATCTATAACAAACTTTTTTTCCCTTATTAACCACGTGCCCACAGTTCTTTTACTGAGGGAGGCCGGCACAGGCAGGCTGGATCACATACATGTACGTCGTCCAGCCTGCTCCGGGTTAGTGGTGTGCAGCCGCTATCCCGGAGCAAATTACCCAAAAAGGGGTAATTTGGGTGGTATTTGTACTGTCCTGAAATTTTAAGGGCCTCAAGAAATGAGATAGGCCGCCAGTACATCGGAACTGATCAATTTTCAAATATACAGTATACTGTATACCATAGTTTGTAGAGGAACCAATTAATATACACTTATTGGTATTTTTTTTTTACCAAATATGTAGCAGAATACATTTTTGCTTAAACTTTTGAAGAAATTCGATTTTCATGGATATGTTTTATAACAGAAAGTAGAAAATATAATTTAAAAAAAAGTCTGTCTTTTTTCATTTATATCACAAAAATAAAAAAAAACCAGTGGTAATAGAATACCACGCAAAATAATGCTGTTTGTGTGAAACAATGATAAAAATTGGGAAATGATTACGACACAAACACATTTAACAAAGACAACACAAGATCACAACAATAAACTGAACAAGATATAAAAACACAACACCATTACCAATAACAGCCATTAGCACAAAATAAACACAATTAAAACTACAGATAAAACACCCAATACAATTAAAATACAACATAGAATAAATAACACAGATTAAATTAACAGACAAAAGTAACATTTAAGATCAATGTTACTTTTAGATTCTGTCCCATTTATAACAAACTTTTTTCCCTTATTAACCACTTGCCAACCGCCCACAGTTCTTTTACTGAGGGAGGCCGGCACAGGCAGGCAGGATCACATACATTAAAAAAAAAAATGACTGCCTTTTTTCATTTATATCGCAAAAAAACCCCCCAAAAAAACAGTGGTAATAAAATACCACCCAAAAGAATGCTCTGTTTGTGTGAAAAAATGATAAAAATGTTGTTTACAGAATACAGAATACTTTATTAATCCCAAAGAGGAATTAGGAAATTATTATGACAGAGGCACATTTAACAAAGATCACAACAATAAACTGAACAAGATACAAAAACACCAATAACAGCCATTAGCACAAAATAAACAAAATTAACACTACAAATAAAAGATCCATACAATTAAAACACAACATAGAATAAATAATACAAATTAAAATAACAGACAATCAAACTACCAAATACAAATAATACACTACTTACTCTAACACCACACCAAATAATGACCAACACAATACCAACATACTATACTGTACTATCACGTACAGTGATGCATGACCGCACAGTTACCAGTTAAAGCAGCGCAGTGCTGAATAGCAAAAAATGTCCTGGTCATGAAGGGGGTAAAACCTTCCAGAGGTCAAATGGTTAAAAAAATGGATTTTGTTTCATGGATGAGTGAGTCTGGGATGGAGGAACTTGACTGGCCTGTACAGAGTCCTGACCTCAACCCAATAGAACACCTTTGGGATGAATTAGAGTGGAGACTGTGAGCCAGGCCTTCTTGTCAACATCAGTGCCTGACCTCCCAAATGTTCTTCTGGAAGAATGGTCAAACATTCCCATAGGCCAGGGGTGTCAAACTTGATTTCATCGTGGGCCGTATCAGCATTATGGTCACCCTGAAAGGGCCGGTTGTATATCTAAGACTAGATGTTCAAAGCACCACCCCCCCCTTACAACTGATGCCAAGAGCTCCCCCCACCATCAGAAGTCAAGGGTCCCCCACCCTTCCTTACATCACAGTGGGGGCAGAGCTGAGAATTAGAAAGTGCAGGGTCTGGAGGAGGACCAGAGGAGAGCTGGAGTCTTCTGAATGCTGAGACCAGGGGAGGTGAAGATGAGGGGGTGCTGCAGCTGCACAGAGAGACAGACTGCTGAGACAGGGGTGGTGGAGATGAGGGGAGTGCTGCAGCTGCAGGAGAGGTGTGAGGGCCACATGAAATGACCTGGAGGGCCGGATTCTGCCCCCGGGCCTTGTGTTTGACACCTGTGCCATAGACACTCCTAAACCTTATGGACAGCCTTCCCAGAAGAGTTGAAGCCGTTATAGCTGCAAAGGGTGGGCCAACTCAATATTGAACCCTATGGACTGAGATGCCATTAAACTTCATGTGTGTGTAAAGTCAGGCGTCCCAACTTTTGACAATATAATGTATCTCAAATGTACCATTGGCTGGGAAGGTGCAGAAGAGTACTGTAGCAGAGTGCTCATTTACTCACCATGCTCAGATGCAAACGCATTCCCCACAACTCTCTGGGTTCCTGGACATGCCCAGGAAAGATAAGTTCTTTATCTTCCCTCCTCAAGCCCCTCAAAGAGATGACACTTGATGAGCCAGAGGTCTCTGGGCAAGTGACCTACAGCCAGGTGTGTGGCCCTCTACAGTCAGAATTGGTGTGCAGGCAGCAAGGCAGGAGCTTGCTAACACATAGTTTCTCCTGAATACCCAGCCACTGTGGGTCCCCCAATTTCCACCTGAGTGCTCCAATTTCAGTTAGGTGGCCGTTTGTCTTGGGCATTAGATCTCTCCAGTTTGTTTGTCAGCTGTTGCCAGAGTTGCCATGGACTTGGCTGAGAGAGATGCTGTTTATAAGAATAATCACATGTAACTGTATTCTGAATTGTTTTACCAAAGTAGAGAGTCTCAGTTAGACTCCCTGTTGCTATAGAATCCGATAAAGATTATAGTAAGCGTAGACTATACTATGTTACCCTGTACACCTTCGTAAACTACAGCAACAATTACTTCATAACTGATCATTAGGTCAATAACCTATTCTGTTAAAGTGCTTTTTAGTTCCATGCTTTGTGCTTGCTGTAAAATGTTCTGCTTTGCTAGCATGTGAAAAAAATATTTAAAAGAAATGTTTGTAAGCATGCTATTTCAAAGGGAAAGAAAATTGTGATCCTTCACATGTGTAGCACCCTCTTACCCCCTAGAGGCTATTAGGAACCCCTAAAGGCCAGTGGACCGAATCCACAGCACCCCATTCGTCTTGCTTGTCTCAGCAGTCGGAAGCAGAGAGGAGGGCAGAACTCCTCCTGCAGATCCTGCATCTCTCTGAGCAGCCGAAGCACCCCCTTGTCTTCACCTCCCCTAGTCTCAGCATTCAGCAGACTCTAGCAGCTGAGTCCAGCCCTCCTCTGATCCTCCTCCAGACCCTGTACTTTCTGTTTTCAGCTTCCCAGCTCCGCCCACAGCTTCTTCCCGGCAGCAGCACAAGGTAAAGGGGGTGCACTGTGATGTAAGGGAGAGTGGGGAACTCTTGAATTCTGATGGTGGGGAGGGATTTTGATATCTGATGTAAGGGGGGATGCCCTGGACATCTAGTCTTACAGATACAACTGGTCCTTTGAGGGCAACCATAATGCAGCCCACGATGAAATTGAATTTGACACCCCTGCTGTAGAGGTCAGATTGGCAGACATTTTATCATAGAGTCCATGCCTTATAGAGGGGTTGTGAACAGACAGAAATCCAGTCACTTTAAGACAGTTTAACAGAGTTTATAAAAGCCAATAAACTCAGGAAAAGAACAAAATGCAAACCCTACTTACAGTCATAAAGAAAGAGGACCTGCAAAGGCGGCCGGTGCTATATATTTTGGGGGGGCAAGGCAAGGGGTGGAAAAGAAATTCAGGTGGCTGCACACCAATGTTGAGATCCAAAAAGCCTTTATTCATATAAAATCATGAAGACACTGATAACAAACATGGGAGGAATGGCAAGGGGTGCTGAGGTGTGCTGGAGGGTCTATTGTTGTTGGCTGATAGGGGACGTATTGTTGTTGGAGGAGGTCTATTTTTGTATTGTGTTCCATCATTGCTGGGGAGGTCGGTTGTTGCTGATGAGGATCTATTGTTTCTGGGGGTCTTATTATGCTCGGGGAGGGGGTAAATTGTTGCTGGAAGGGATCTACTATTGAGGGAGGGTTTTGATTGTGGCTGCTGGGAGATTTGGTGTTGCTTTATTTTGTTGCAGGAGTCCATTGCTGCTGAGGGAGTCTATACTTTTTTTTTGGGGGGGGGGGGTCTATTGTTGCTGGCTGCAGGGGATCTGTTTTACTGCTTTTCTTGTTATCACAACAGATTCCATACAAATTACTTAGCACCACAAAATGATACTTGGCTCTGCATTCTCTCAAAGGGGCGGTACTGGGAGGTGGGTAGAGGGTGGAATCGAGGGACAGTGCTCGGGGGTGGGTAGGAGGCGGAGACAAGGATTGACTCAGAAGGGGGGAGTTCCTGCACATATTCTCTGAGAAAAAAAGCCCTGCATATTCAGCCCTGGTTCAAACTCTTGTGATACAGGAGCCAGTCGGATTCCAGTGCCGTTCCGCCCATCGCATCTTCCTTGCAGGCAGTTCACACTGCCCTCTGCAAACCACTGCGGGTGTCTGTCAATACAATATTAATGGCATCCTCAGATCAGTTCGCAGATTGCAGTGCGAACTGTGAATTCGGACAGTAATCGGATCGCATGGGTGTGAACATCCATGCGATCCGATTCCAGTGCAGGGAAAAAACAGGTTCCTGCACCATTTTCATGTGAATCCAATGCGAGTTCAGCCATACAAACTGAATTTGCCTTGTACAGACATTGCATGTGATCTGCACAGCAATGTGGTGTGAATCACATGCGGTGTCTTTGTTCACAATAGTGAGAACCCAAGTTTAAGGTCACTGCAGCCTCCCACACTATTTCCAGGGTCAGTCCCCAGCAGAAGGCAGAAGCAAACCATACCTCTAAGCTTAGGAAAAACCTACAGAAAGTTAAACTATAACTATATAAGGTGACCTTGGCAAGGATCCAGGGCCCACTGGATATCAAGGGGGTCCAGATTCAACATTATATTTTTGCCAGGGCTTTTTTTCTCAGAGAATAGGGGTTATGGGAGTTACCCCTTGTCTCTGCCCCTACCTACCTCCGAGCACCATTCCTTGGTTCCACTCTCACTCACCTCCCTGTAGTACTGCCCCTTCTAGAGAACACAGAACCAAGTAAGTAACATTTGGGGTACTAAGTCATATTTAGCAACATAGGACCAACCCCAGCAACAATAGATCGCCCACCAGCAACAATAGACCTCCCCTTCCATATCCCTTCCAGAGACAACTGGTCCCCCTGCAGCAAGAATAGACTTCCCAAGCAACATGCCCCCCCCCTTCAAAAATATATCCCCTTCAGCAACAATAGATCACCCAGCAGCAAGAATAACCCCCCCACCCCCCCCAGCAATAATAGATTCCCCCAGCCAGCATCAATAAACACTGTAGCACAACCCAGCACCCCTTGCTATTACATACGTCAGTTCTGGAGGTGCTGGAACTGCGCTCCCCCACATTCCCAATCATAGGTGTGCGCAGCCTATTGCATTAGGGTGTTCACCCCAAAGCTCAAACACACATGCATGCGTGTGTATATATGTATATCTAGGGCAATGGACAGTGTCGGTAGAACAGTGGATCATGTCAGTAGGGCAGAGATTGGTATTTTTAAGATGTTATTATTACTTTTTAACAATTGTATTTTTTAAAATTATTTTTTACACTAATTTTTTATTATTGTTTTTTACAATTATTTTTAGGAGCCCCATTGGGGGTCTTTGGTGTAATATTAGGTTTCTAAACAGACCCCTAATGTCTCACTTTTAAAGACAGATTCCCCAGTCCCTTTTTCTGCAGCCAAACAGCAAGGGGACCCTCTTCAGCTCAGGGTGATTAGGGTGTGCCTAGGCACATCCACCACACCCTGTGCGCACGCCTATGTTACCAATAAAAAAAAAAGCACTGTTTTTTTTGCAGTAAACCAGGGGGATTTGGTGAAAGGCATCTGCTGGTCAATTCATAGGCAAAGATACACATGTAGGTATTGGTGTCCGCTGCAGAAATAATGCAAATGGGGCAAGGCTGCTATCTTTCCTAGTTCCCTATTCTGTCTAAATCTATTTCTTTATGTGTTTTACTCTCCAGTGGAAGATGGCATTGTGGTGAAGTGTGCAGCACACGTTTGACATTTGAAAACAAGAACAAAGCACACAGCTTTGGGCTGTAATACAGAAAACAATGCTACAGACCTTGCCATGCATTTTCAGTGTTTTTTTTTTATTGTGATAAAGCAAGTTTAGTACTGGTGTGTGCCTATGCCCTTAAGCTATAGTTACCTGACATAAAAAAATTACAATTCACTGTAATAAAGTCTCTGTTTTACTCATTCTTTTAGAAAATCTCAATGAGTTGAGAGTGCTTGATATCAGTCTAGAATGGGAAGATAAAATGATGTACAAATGTAGGCAAAGATAAAAGATTCCTATTTAAAGCGGTAGTAAACCCATGCATTTAACAGGTTAAAAACCAGTCACATTTCCGGCATGTGCCGGAAATGTAACACTCCCATTGGTTGTGCTCTAAACCAAACTGTCAAACCATCCAATGGCTGGTGTCATAGCTGATCACATGTGCAGCATCATGGCAGTTGTAGATTAAACAGAGGCCAAGATGGCAGCTTCCTTGGCTGAAAATGGTAGGAGGGTTTACTACCACTTTAAGCTATATACTATGAAATACAACTACTCTAAGTACCTGAATTGGTCTTTATGTTAGCATCTCAAAATTCCCAGCAAAGCAAGCCTTAGCATGGGAATAAAAGCCAATCAGACTGTGCTGCAGTGCTCAGCGCAGTCATTGTAATCTCATCGGTTGGAAGAGAGAGCAGAGAGATGACTTTAGTAGTAATAGTGATGGTCTTTAATTTTTCAATCAGCTAAAGAGGACTGAGATGGGGGGAAGTCAATGGTGAAGCTATGGTTCTTGGCTGGAGAGGAGACCTCAACCTGGCTAAGTTGCCTGGCAGGGGTACCTGGACCACAAGACTATCTAAACAGAATTAAATACCTTGGAAGATAAGAATATTCACATACTGTATATGCATTTCAAATGTGATTTTGTTGTTTGCCTAGAATTCATCTATATATATATTATAATTAGAGTTGAGCGAACCTCTGGAAGTTCGGGTTCTGCTGGTCCGTCCGAACTTCGGGACAAAGTCCGGGTCCGGGTCCGGACGGAACCCGAACGATCGCACGGACAACGAACCCCATTGAAATCAATGGGGACCCGAACTTTTATGCACAAAAATGGCTGTAACAAAGTCCTGGAAAGCCCCAGAGGGCTGCAAAAGGAAGTAAAATGGGGGTAAGGGTAGGGCAAGTGCCCTACAAAAAAATGGGGACAGGGAAATAACTGTAAATATTTTTAAAAAAATAAAAACATAAAAAAAGCAAAAATGGAGGTGAATGTGGATCATCTTCAAACTGTGTCTGAAAAGTATTAATTAATGGTAGAAGCCATATAACTGTTCTAAAATCATCTTCAAACTAGGGCAAGTGCCCTAC
>BLSH010114110.1:1106335-1121925 GCA_018402905.1 Glandirana rugosa | reverse complement strand
AAATCACAGGTTCGATTCCAGCCAACATCAGGCACATAGAACATGTGATCTGAGAGGCATCTTCACAGGCAAATAGACGCCGCATGTGAGTTAATTTACTCCCTTTTGTGAGGGCTGAAGTCTAATTTGCCTTTAATTGGGGGTTATTTTAAGGCACTGCTGGAGTAGATTTGGGAGGTATAGTAAATCAGGGCCATTGTGTACTACTGCACATTTACTATGCAAATAATCAAACAGTTAAACTACATATAAGCAGTTTTCTATAAAAGCGCAGCAAAGAAAATAACAGACTACCCTGGAAATAGGCTCCGAAGCGAAGGCTGCTTACAGCTGAAAATCTAAAGGCTTTGAAAAAGCCAGAGAAATATAGATATTCAATCCCACTAAAGTCACTTGTAAAAATATGTTTTGTTCTATAAAGCACTCGTGGTAAAGGGATCAGAGCCTAATGCGCAGCTTTATCAGACTACACTTTGTAAAAATCCTGAAAATGCCACGCAGCTCCTGTTTCTGTTTCCAGTTCTTCTTGTTCTATGGGGAAGAGAAATGGTTCAGTGTTTAATAATAATCCTGGGATCCTGAATCTGACAATGACCCTGCACACTGACTACATGGAGTGCGCATGTGACCAACAGGCTTGTATGACCTTGACCACAGACTAGACATGGGCAATTTGTTTCATTCCGAATTCGTTTTTCATCAAAATTCGATATATTCATTCATTTGGAAGCATCCAAATGAACGAAAGACTATTTGACAAATTTTTTCGAAGACAGACAGAAACGAAAATTTGAAAGAACGAAAATCTGTAAATTAGAAAATCTGAAAATCTGAAAGAACAAAAATCTGAAAATTCAAAAGAAGGAAAAACATTTGGGTAATGTTGTTTTTTGTATTTTCTATTATAATTAAATTATTAACCATTATTATAGTTTTTATTATTATTATTTATTATTAATAAATAATAACAACAATAATAATAAAAACTATAATAATAGTTATAGTTCAAATTTGGCTAACCGTTAGTGAACGTGACAAATACAAATATATCCAAAGTTAGGAATTATCCAAAATAACGAATGCCGCATCTAAACGAAGGGAACGTAATGAATACAAATGCATCCGAAGTTACAAATTATCCAAATAACGAATGCCGATCATAACAGATGATCTGATAAATGGAAAAAAAAAACCAAATGAAACAAAAACATGTCTACCACAGACATTAGTGCCACTGTAGCCACCATAGGGGCATATGAAGCCCCCTTGGTGGAACCTCAGGACCCAATAGCCAATAGTCAATGTTGCCTTTGATTCAGTGCTTGCTCATTCCTAAATTAACGTATGGTGCTAATTATAAAACTAGTATATGTGTCACGTGAGCTGTGGCTTTGGTAAAACCTGCAAATGTCTTCCTTGATTGTTGCATTAAAATTAAGAGGTCTAGTTACGAAAAAAAAAAATTACTGAGCGTATGTCTCAATCATTTGCATAGCTGTGAAGAATAATCCTTGTTGCCTAAAATGTTTGTTTTCTATGATCATTAGTGCCATCTAGTGGCCATATTGCAGTATTTAAAGTATAAAGGCAAACCTATCTTCTTTTTTACATTTCGGATAGAGTGGAGAGAGATTAGAAAGAACGCGCCGCCTCCCACTGTCAAGCAGGGGAGCCAATCAGTGGGTGAGGCGGACTCGATGTCCGCCGGCCACACGCAATAGTTCCCCGCAGTGAAAGAACGGGGATCTGCCAGTGTAAATGTGCAAATCCGGGATTGCTTGGTGTTGAGTTAGACTATTTCAAGTGACTTGCAGATAGCAGAGGGAAGAGAGATCAGATAGGAACTACACTAAGCTCTTTGGACTGAGGCTAGAACACACTATTGGGGGATATGTTTTGTTTTAATTTCAGAGGTTTACAACCACTTTAACAGGTACAGTAGCTGCTAACTTTAATTTTGTAAAGACCTGCTGAAGTTCTCATTTAGACATTTGATAGAATAACGCACATCTTAGTGGGATTGCAGTCCTATACATAACCCCTATCAGTGTAAAGCACAAAATACAAATGCACGTCAATATATCTGATGCACAGAAGAACTGAGCTGGTGTCACAATATTTTGAAATCCATTAAAAAGAATTAAACCCATGACAAGACACACACCTTGGGAACCATCAGAACGATGGTATGAAAAGCTTATCACAATATCGACAGTGGTGATTGACACCCATGATATTTATGTCCTGTCTCTCACAATAGGTCAGATTTCAACATGTTCTAAACTCCATCCACGTGTCCTATATTTTAAAACACGTTATGGTATATCTGAGAAGTACAAGATACGACCAATCCACTTAAAAAATATAGCTTGGAAGTTTTCATATGTTGACACTTGCCAACACTCTTACCACTTTCTTATTCAAGCCCTTGCTCCTCCCCTGCAATAGTCTACCAGAAATCTGCATGCATAGAAATGTAATGCCCTGGGAGAAAGGTGAGTTATAAGATACTGTAGTCTTGCCCAAAGGTAGGATAACAGCCATGCTTGTCCTAGCAGCAAGGCATCATGGGAAATCTGAATACAACTCAGCCTTCATACGATGATACAGTTGCATGTGTTCCTTGAAAACATCGACTCTTCTACCTGTACAGTAGAGCTGTGCTTTAGCTTACGGTTGGATTTCCGTGGGAAGGTAATTTGAGTTATTATGGTGGTCTGAAATTTCGATATGGTTCTTCTAGAGTCAAAAGCACTCATAATCCCCTCTAACTAGCCTTAATGGCCTGATCCTCATCTATTATTATTATTATACAGGATTTATATAGCGCCAACAGTTTACGCAGCGCTTTACAACTTGAGGGTAGACAGTACAATTGCAATACACTTAAATACAGTAGGAATCATAGGGCCCTGCTCGTTAGAGCTTACAGTCTAAGAGGAAGGGTCAAGAGATACAAGAGGCAATAGCTGTGGGGTATGTGCTGATGAAGAAAATAAATGTACAGTTGTTAGGTGGGGGTCAGATAGGCTTCTCTGAAGAGATGAGTTTTCAGGGATTGTCTGAAACTGGACAAAGTAGGAGAGAGTCGGACAGATTGGGGTAGAGCATTCCAGAGGATGGGAGAGGCTCTGGAGAAGTCCTGCAGGTGAGCATGGGATGAGGTGACAAGGGAGCTAGAGAGGTTTTGGGAGGATCGAAGAGAACGATTTGGTTGGTATTTTGAGACCAGGTTAGTGATGTAGCTGGGGGCCAGGTTGTGGATGGCTTTGTATTTTATTGTTAGTATCTACACACTCAAATGGTCTATCAAACTGAAAGGAATCATTGGGCCACATCCTGTACGCTCAACCTAAGGTGCAACCACTGTGCAGCATTACTAATCAGAACCTGGAATCTGCTTCAGTCGACAAAGATTAACTCATCTTCCCAAAATGTGTACTTGCCTCTTTTCCATGGCCTAGGCCCTCAGTAATGGAGGAAATCTGCAGCAAAAAAAATCTTTGCATTGGTCATGCCTGTGCAGTCAATCCCCATAGACCTTTATGAAGGGTTCCCAGCTTTCATGGGGTTTGGATGAAGCAGACAGGGTGAAGAAGATTTCAAAAGAAGGCTCGCAGGTAAGTATACATCTGGGGAAATATTGGGGGGCAGAATTTTCTGAATTGATTATTATATAGGGAACTTTGCTTCCTACCTAATAGTGCTACAAAATGGTTGTGCCTTATGGTGACCATTCAATGTGATGCCTGGATATAAATCTGGGGAGGATTGGTAATGGATTAAGGAGATTAAGGGCAGAATGGATGAGTACCCGTATCTGTTAAAACAAAAATATACTGTACTCTTTTGGGGGTCCGGATCACTAGGGAGTCATGTCTTTGTAAAAACAAGCAGTTTGTATTCCACAAAAATAAACCCTTATCTTCAGAATTAGACAAATAAAACACTCCATAAACTCTGTTACAAAACAAAACTTTGCTCACCGCTATCATAAAACTTGGCCCACAACAGGGCTTAAAGTCCCCCCTTGCTCCAGGGGTCCAGAAAATGTCAGAATAGCCCAGCAGCATCTCAGCATCCAAAGAGCCCACAGCTCTCTCTAACAATGTCTGCCCTGTCTCCTGTTCCACACACACTTCATGGACATCTGCTGGCTGTTTGTTGCCCTTTTCAGACCTCTCTCACAGGTGGATTAGCCCATTCAGGTCCAAGTTACATGTAGCCAGTGTTGGAGGCTCTTCCCCACTCAAAATCTTTCCAAGCCTTTAGGGACTTATATTCGGACTTAATAATCCTGGGAAAACTGCAAATTAGATTTGCTTCTCTAATGGATCCCCATAAGCCTTCATCCAGCACTGGTGAAAAATCCCTAAGTACACAAAACTACTACCTTAAAGGGACCAAAACTCAAACAATGGTGACACATACACTATGTCGTCAAAACTATTGGGACACCTGCTTTTACACGCACATGAACTTTAATGGCATCCCAGTCTTAGTCTGTAAGGGTCAATATTGAGTTGGCCCACCCTTTGCAGCTATAACAGCTTCAACTATTCTGGGAAGGCTATCCACAAGGTTTAGGAGCGTGTCAATGGGAATGTTTGAGCATTTTTCCAGAAGAGCATTTGTGAGGTCAGGCACTTCTGTGGACGAGAAGGCCTGGCTCACAGTATACATTTTAATTCATCCCAAAGGTGTTCTATTGGGTTGAGGTCAGGACTCTGTGCAGGCCAGTCAAGTTCCTTCACCCCAAACTTGCTCATCCATGTCTTTATTGACCTTGCTTTGTGCACTGGTGTGCAGTCATGTTGGAACAGGAAGGGGCCATCGCCAAACTGTTCCCACAAATCTGGGAGCATGAAATTGACCAAAACGTCTTGGTATGCTGACATCTTAAGATCTCCCTTCACTGGAAAAAAAGGGGCCATGCCCAACCCCTGAAAAAAAAAAACCTACACCATAATCCCCCCTCCACCAAATGATTTGGAGAGGTGGCCCAATACTTTTGGCAATATAGTGGGGATGAGCGAGTTTGGGGTGGAGGAACTTGACTGGCCTGCACAGAGTCGTGACTTTAACCGGATAGAACACCTTTGGGATGAATTAATGTGGAGACTGCGAGCCAGGCCTTCTCATCCAACATCAGTTTCTTACCTCACAAATGCTCTTCTGGAAGGATGGTCAAACATTCCCATAGACACTCCTAAACCTTGTGGACAGCCTTCCCAGAAGAGCTGAAGCTGTTATAGCTGCAAAGGGTGTATATATATATATTTACTACATGTTAAATATTACTATACTTTGTAAAGGTTTTTCGACAAAAGTAGAGGGAATAGCAATTGATCACTTGCAGATAGAACAATCCACACAAGTAGCATGCAGTAGATAATCAATTGAACGTGATTGGAGCATTGCTCATGTTAGATTGATCACTAGTACATGCAGTCGATTTACTTTCCACATTGGAAAAATTATCATAATGCTCTAAACCGGGGATGCTCAACCTTTTGAAGAGAGTTGAAGCTGTTATAGCTTCAAAGAGTGGGCCAACTCAATATTGAACCCTACGGACTAAGACTGGGATACCATTAAAATTCATGTGTGTGTAAAGGCAGGGTCCCAATACTTTTGGTAATATAGTATATTTGTCACTTAGATCTAGGCCTGTTTTCCCTGCCAAGACATTTCTATTTTTTCTAGGGTTGCAACAATAACGTTTTTTACCGACGAGTACCGATATTTTTGGTCAAGTACTCACCGATACCAAGTGCCGATACCTTTGTGGTGTGATTTGAGCCCACATAAAATGAATCGGTTAAATCACATTGCAAATAAGTGCATGCAATTTGAACAGGAATGCGATGTGAGTCCTGTCCTAATCGCATGCAAATCATGTGCGTGTAAAGGCAGGCGTCATAAAAATACTTTTGACAAGTGTATCTACCATCCAAGACCCATCCCTGGCATTATGTACAACGTAGATCATTTATAATAAGTTGAACACTTTCAGTTATTATATTCTGTTTTTTGTTCCAATTGTATATCCCTATTAGGTTTTGGAAAGATAAGAAAAGGATAAAAGATGTCACAACAAGCAATCAATCCATAAAGCAAATGCACAATATTCAGCCAGCTCCTTAACTGTCCAGAGACAGCATTTAATGATAATTGCTTACATGCCCTTTCTGTGTTTCTCCTGCAACTCTATGCAGTGAATCCACCAAGCACCATTCAGGGCTTGACCTCTTGTTCTGCTATTGACTTGTGCTGCATTGAGGGGGAACAAGGAAGCTAATTATCAGGGGCCAATCAGTTTGGCTACTTTCTACTCTTTATGGAAAAAAATAAAAAATAATGCCGAACACACGTCTACAAATAGTTTTCCTTTCATCTTATACATTGTGTGTATGTCTATTCACTGCCAGCAGCCAAGTAGAAAAGAACAAATGGTTACCAGGCAACCGGCATTGATTGAACATAGCAAAACAACGTGAATGATTTCTATATTGCATACACACACATACCACTATGGAAAGGAGGGGGGGGGGGTATGCTCATCCATTCGACTTCTTATTAACTTTCCATTTTACCCTCTTTCCACTACAAGAGACAATTTGCAATGAAGTCCCCCAGACATTTACCCCCTTGGGATGAGAAGCGGCCTGTATGCTTCATATTACATAAATAATAGTATCTTGCCTGTTTATGTATGTATCATTCATGCAATGTAATAGTTGCGCTGCCAGCCATGTCCCATATCAACAGTGCTGAATGTACGGGAATGAAACAGTTAGAAAAGGAAATGGGGCTTGTAGTGTCCTCACTTGGCTCTTGGTTGCTTTGGGGATTATATGTAGGAAAAATAAATATTGTGAATGTGGAACATGATGCTCTCCGCCATGTTTTCTGTTTATTACTCAGATGTCAGCGAATAGCAGAATGTGGCACCATTACTGCCAATGTGTAGCAAGACTGTTCCTCTATCCTCTATCATGTAGCTAGACTGTCCCCTTTATGCTCCATCAATGTGTAGTAGGACTGTTCCCTCTACTCTTTATCAGTGTGTAGTAGGACTATCCCTCCATCTCCCTATAAGTGTGTAGTAGGACTGTCCCCTCTATCCTTTATGCATGTGTAGTAGGACTGTCCCCTCCACCCTCCATCAATGTGTAGTAGGACTGTCCCCTCTACCCTCCATCAGTGTGTAGTAGAACTGTCTCCTCTATCCTCTATCAGTGTGTAGTAGGACTGTCCCCTCCACCCTCCATCAATGTGTAGTAGGACTGTCCCCTCCACCCTCCATCAATGTGTAGTAGGACTGTCCCCTCTATCCTCTATCAGTGTGTAGTAGGACTGTCCCCTCCGCCCTCCATCAATATGTAGTAGGACTGTCCCCTCTACCCTCCATCAATGTGTAGTAGGAATGTCCCCTCTGCCCTCTATCAGTGTGTAGTAGGGCTGTCCCCTCTACCCTCCATCAATGTGCAGTAGGACTGCCCCCTCTACCCTCCATCAATGTGTAGTATGACTGTTCCTCTACCCTCCATCAATGTGTAGAAGGACGGTCTCCTCTACCATCCATCAGTGTGTAGTAGGACTGTCACCTATACCCTCCATCAGTGTAATCAATGTGTAATAAGACTGTGACTTCAGCTTTCTATCAGTGTGTAATAGGACTGCCCCCTCTACCCTCCAGTAGTATGTAGAAGGACTGCCACCTTATCCCTCTATCAAGGTTTAGTATGACTGTCCCCCTGCCCTCTATCATTGTGTAGTAGGACTGTTCCCTACGTTCTCTATTAATATGTAGTAGAACTGTCTCCTTGTCCCTCTATCAATGTATAGTAGGACTGTTCCCACCACCCTCTATTAATGTGTAGTAGGAATGTCCCCTCTGCCCTCCATCAATGTATAGAAGGACTGTCCCCTCTGCCCCCCATCAGTGAGTAGTAGGACTGTCCCCTTAGCCCTCCATCAATCTCTTTTAGGACTGTCCCCTCATCCCTAATCAATGTGTTGTAAGACTGTCACTTCAGCTCTCTATCGGTGTGTAGAAGGACTCTTCATCATTCCTCTGTCACTGTTAAGATGTAGAAGGACTCTTCCTCATCCCTCTGTCAGTGTGTGTAGTAGGGCCATCCACTCAGCCTTGAGACTGTAGCTTGTAGTTCCTTGAAAGCTTGCAGTGTAGTTATTTAGTTAGCCAATTAGTAGTATCACCATAAATCAAAACCTCTACTCTGTATGTAGCACCCTGGTCTTTAACAGGGATGCAAATATAGTTGTGCTAGGTGGTAACTAGCCTGGCTAATTTGTAGTTTGATCAAATGTTTTTCTCCTAAGCTTGAATGAAACTGTGATTCTCTCTGTTGTCAATAGGTGGCACTGTTACCTTTGGCACTAGTATGATAGATTACAGTTAATTCAGGTTATGAGTGAATGTGCTTTCTCAGCCAATCAATAGGAGTTTCTTTGGCTGCTGAGGCTGCTGGCATAGTCTATTTATTGGGAGAGAGTCAAGTGATCGGGGTTCTTTCCACACGGGCTGTGGCCAGGATGGGTGTGCGTGTGTCACCAGCTGAGGTGTAGGCCTGAAGCCTGAGGCCTAGCCATGTGTAAAGAGGCTCAGTCCGAGAGGAGCCAGATCGCTGCCAGGAGGCATAAGAGAAGGAGTTGTAAGAGGGTCAACCACTCTTGTTGCAGGAGGCAGGTGTCAAAGGGATGGAGTTTGAAGGAATACCAGTGTAGACTCTTCATCAGTCGGGGATTGTGAAGTATTGGGAAAGCGTCAGGGGAGAACTCTTTTAAGATGTACAGCAGGTAGCTGTAAGTAAAGCTTGAAGAATCCAGCGGGGAGCTGTGAGTTGACCTGGAGAGATCCAGCAGGTAGCTGAGCAGTGGCGGTCTGTCCATTGAGGGCGCACGGACACCGGCTCCCCTATCCATGCTGCCCTCTCCCCTATCTATGCCGCTGCCCCCATCCATGCATCCGGCCCAATGCAGGACTCCAGGTGCATGAATTACAAGGGGGGGGGGTGTTTTTGAAGCACTGATTAGAGCCAAAGGCTCTAATAGTCTTCACAATAGGGTGGACTTGGGGTGCAAAGAGTGTGCTCGCAGCCCACCCAGGTGTGTTACAATAGAAAAAGAAAATTCGCTATTCTAACACTGATCCCCCCGGCCAATCAGGAAGCAGGTCTGAGACCCATCACCCAATTGGCTGAAATGACATGCAATTCTATTGGGCACCTAGGAGGAGGAGACTCACAGAAGCCACCATCATGGAGAAGAGGACAGAGCAGAAGCCGAGGAGCCTCTGCCCGCAGCCCATCACCCGCCACCTCTATGGGCTAATTGCCAGACCAACCGGCAGACACAAGGCGGTGGAGTGGTTAAGTGCCACCAGACACCCGGGAGGGGTTGTTTGCCACTTCCCCCCCAAAAAAAACAACCAGCTGCCATTGTAGCTGAGAATTCCAGTGGGATACTGTGAGCTGAGCTTGAGGATCTACAGTGGGATACTGTGAGTGAAGTTGTCGCTATTGGAGACAGCAGTTGCTACAAGATACAGATTGCTGCATTCAGCTTATAGGGCCTTTTTCTGTATTGCTGTCTGCCTAGTTCTATTTTTGTCCAAGGAGTCTGCCAAGTTTTCTATTGCATTTGCCTAAGGGTATCCTGTGTTCTTTCCCTCTCGACCACATCTCCTGTTAAGAAAAATAAAACTCTCTTCGTTCATTTTTAAAAGTGACTGGCACCCATCTTTCCAACTTGAACTACACCAATCAAACCTAGTAAGCTGCACCCTGAGGAGGAATGTCAGCTCTCTTTGACTCTGGGGGTCACCACCAGGCCTCTGGAGGTCGGGGAGACCGCTGCATATATAATATAAAATATATAATGTTTGGTGGATGTACGCACATATAAGGTCTTCAGTTGCCCTGACTAAGCCCAGCTCCATTTTCCCTAATAAGGTTGAGTGGTGGAAAACTACCTTGTATATTTTGCACCGCACCCTTATCCCTATGTCAAGGAAGGCCTCTTTATCCCTCTGACACTATTAATCAAAAATGCCCCCCTTCTCCCCTGGGTAGAAAGTTTCACTAGAATATATTTCATAAACTGATCCTTCAAAAGAAGAATCATTAGACTTATTACTCACCGCAGGACGTGGTTTCATCGGATCTATCTCCACAGTCATCCTCCTGGTCGCACTGCCATGATTTGGAAATACAGCGACCATTGGCGCAGGAAAATTGGTGAGGTTGACAGGTCCTGGCTGGAAGGGATAGACAGATTGGAATTATGGTTATGTGAAGATCACTTTAATATACATCAAAGAAATTGCTGACAAAAAAAACAAACATTTCTAGTGAAAATCAGGTCTGCATTTTATTTATCAAAGGGTTTGAGGTATGTTTTGTGTGTATCTGCCAATCCTTGGCAGCCAGCAGCAACACGTATGAACACAAAGACCCGAAACAGCTATTACAGTACATGTCAGCCCTAACTGAATGCCATTTAATTATCCAAAGCACAATGAGGTTGATTTACTAAAGGTAAATATGCTCTTCAATTTGCAAATGAAGTTGCACTTTGCAATGAAATTTTCTCCAGAGGTGAATGAGGTGAATTTCCCAATACCCAATCTCATGCAAGGATTTTTTTTTTTTTAATGGCATTTTTGCATGAACATACTTGAATGATGGATATCGCCACCAACTAATTTGCTAAACTCTGGGGAAAATTCCCTTGCAAAGTACTCTCAGGAGTTTCTCAGGAACAGGTTTCTGATGGTTACAAAGGTAGAACATGCCAGAGCAACTTGCATCAGTGGGGCTGCATAGCTCCCAACTGTCCCTGATTTCAAGGGACTGTCCCTGATTTGGAGCCAAGCCCCTCTGTCCCTCTTTCCTCCACATTTGTCCCTCATTTTGGTCTTATCTATATAGTTGTATATAAAATGCAATATCTATCTATCAAAAAGTGTTTCCCAGTGCTAAACATTTCGTCCTATTTCTAAATTGCTGTATTTGTACATTTTAAAAGTCAATATAAAGGAATAGTAGTGGTAAAAAAAGAACTTGTGGGTTTAACCAATCATTTTTTTGTATAATATTCCTTTAGGTAGGCGTGGCAGGGGGTGTGTCCTATACCTACATCATTTTGCTAATAGGTGTCCCTCGTTTCCATCTCAAAAAGTTGGGAGGTATGGGGGCTGCATTAAGCTGGGGCACAGATAGTTAGGTTTTTTTTTTTTTTTCCTCCATTCTGCCAGATTCCTGCATTCACACAAACAAGGTGGATTAAGGAATCTCCACCACTGAGACATTGTTTTCTGACAGCAGAGTCAGCTGCAGCCACTGATTACAGAAATTGTTCTAGCATTTCCATTCAATAGAAGTCGATCTAAGGTCTGGTGCACACTAGGCACTTATTTAGCCCCTCTAAATCCCTGGCAGGAGAAATATGCTTAAAAATGCACATAAAGATGCATTTAAAATAAAACCAAAGAACATTTCCAGTTCAGCTTACCGACCAGCCTGCAACCAACCAAATTTTCATGTCTAACGGTATGCATAAAAAACAGGGGTTTAGTTAGCCCGCATTTGCAAATACATGCATAAGCTGCAGAGCCTCTTCACAACATTCAAATATTATTTGCAGTCCTAACTCTAAGTTTTGAAAGCCTCCATAGTAGAAGCACATGCATTATTTTGGATATGTAGAGGGCCCATCCCTCCTTAAAGGCACAGGACACCCAGCATATAGCACAATGACCTCAAAGGTGTTCAGTGCGTCCCCTCACCAGTATTCTAACAGTACAAACAAATGGCCACTGGACATACGAAAACTGGCCTTCGCAGCAAGGAGCACATGGAAAGGTGACAGATGTCAAACAAAACCAAAGACAATTCCCAGCTCAACTTACCGACCAGCCTACAACCAACCAAAGTATCCTGTCTAACAGTATACATTAAAAACATGGGTTTAGTTTGCCACATATTTGCAAATACATGCGTAAGCTGCAGAGCCCATTTACCTACCCTCTGCCTATCCATTATAATGCATGTGCTTCTACTATGGAGGCTCTCAAGATTTAGAGTTAGGACTGCAGATGATACTGGGGTGCCGTGGAGGGGCTCTGCAGCTTACGCATGTATTTGCAAATGTGTGCAAACTAAACCCCTGTTTTTAACGCATACTGCTAAACCGAATATTTGGTTGGTTGCAGGCTGGTTGGTAAGTAGAGCTGGAAATGTTCTTTTGATGCCCTTTCATGTGCCCCTTGCTGCAGAAGTCAGTTGTAGGTGTGGGCAGTGGCCATTTGTGTCTACTTAAGACGCATTTAGGCACCTCAAACGTTTAGTGAATTACATTGCCCAAAATATTAATTTATTCCTGCCAGTGGAATGCATTAATGCTCATATGCGAAAATGCTCATAAACACGTCTAGTGTTTAGGCGCGTTCAGTGTTTTTTATGTTCTTCAGCTCTGCTCTTGAATGCGCTTTTAAAGGTTTTTTTTCAGTCGGTAAACACTCCTTTTTTAATATGCTTGTAAACACATATTACAATACAAGGCTGAAAAAAAAACCCCAAAAAAGCGAAACACCTGTAAAAGCAGGGTTTTTTATAAACCCAGTGTTTATGAGGCCTAACGATTGACTTCTGTTGAACAGGGAGGGTTACACACAGGTTGAAATTCACCCGGTCCCTGCTGAATCATCCGAATTTCTGTCTGCTATGTCCAACTTTAACCACTTCAATACCAGGCACTTTCCCCAATCCCTGCCCAGGACAATTTTCAGCTTTCAGCGCTGTCTTTGAATGACAATTGTGCAGTCATGAAACACTGCACCCAAACAAAATTTTTATCTTTTTCTTCCCACAAATAGAGCTTTCTTTTGGTGGTATTTTATCACCACTGTTTTTTTTCTATTTTTTGCTAAACAAACTAAAAAAGATCGAAATGTTTGAAACAAAAAAAAGTTTTTCTTAGTTTCTGTTATAAAATTTTGTTTTCTTTTTCACTGACGGCCACTGATGAGGTTGCACTAATGGGCACTGATGAGGCAGCATTAATGGGCACTGATGAGATGGCACTGATAAGGTGGCACTGATGGACACTGATGAGGAGGCACTAATATGTAGTATTAATGGGCACTGATATGCAGCACTGATGGGCACTGATAGGCAGCACTGTTTGACCCTGATAGGCAGCACTGATGGACACTGATAGGTGGCACTGATGGGCACTGTTAGGTGGCACGGATAAGCGGCACTGATGGGTGGCACTAATGGGCACTAATAGATAGATACTGATAGGCAGCACTGAGGAGGAGGTACTGACATTCATTACTGATGAGCACTGATTGGCTTCTGTGAAGGGCACTGACAGGCGTTACTGATGGGCACTTTGGTGGGCACTGATTGTCATTTTGGTGGGCACTGATTGGGATTTTGGTGGGCACTGATTTGCATTGTGGTGGACACCTCTGATGGGGGCTGCGCTGATAATCAATGCGCTGATTATCAGCACACCCCCCCATCTGACAGGAGAGCCGCCGTTCGTCTCTCCCCGTCAGCGCAAATCGAGAAAAAACGATTACCAACACTTCCTGGTTACCGCTGTGATCAGCTGTGATTGGTCACAGCTGATCACATGGTAAAGAGCCTACATCATAGACTCTTTACCACAATCGGAGATGCGGTGTGTCAAAGTGACACACCGCACAACCGATCACCGCACAATTGACTTATCCTGCTGGACATCATATGACGCCCAGTCAGGGTAAAGGAGCCACATTGCGGATATCAATCCGCAATAGGGTGGGCAGGAAGTGGTTAATCTCTATTGGAAGAGCTTGTGACAAGATGACAACACATGAGAACACTAGAAAGAGAGGGACAGAGCATGGTCACCCCATAACAGGAAGTGCTTGAACAAGGACCTTTATGGCAGCACCTACAGATAATATTTTAATAGAAGCCGCAGAATAAAAATATTTGACAAAGACTTTTGAAATTATTTTAACATGTTATAGTTTATATCAGATTGTAGTAATTTGAATATACACGCAATTAACGGAACTTAATGCTCTCAATCAACATTGACCATTTTTAATCCTCATCCTGCTAGCATTTGTAAATAGATAGGAAAGTATATCATATTTACTTATTTTAAACTTTTTTTACATTTCTTCAGTTACTTCCTGGTTCCCAGGTCTAAGCAAATGATGTCATCTATTCCAGGTGCGGGGCCTGATCTGGCTTATCTGATCTGGAGGTGCATTATAAAAAGTCAGGGGGCATAATAAGTGTGATTGATGCTGGGTACCAGTATTCCCCATCAGTCCAAATCAGAGACTCTTTTTACATCAGATGTCCCCATTAGAGTGCTCCTTGCGCATCAGCATCAGAATACCTCCTTACATCAACCGTCCCATCAGAATGTCCCCTTACTTCAACTGGCCCCATCAGAGTGCCTCATGGATCAGTAAATGCACTCAGAGCCCTGGGAGGCATAAGTAATGTAGCACCCTCTAGTGTGCTACTAGTGTTAGTGCAGGTACATTTATGTTATGACTCATGGTTAGTTTTGAGTCTGAAATTGGGTCAGGGTTTACTGCAAGTCAATCTGGATGACTCACAGAGGCAGGTCTCTGATACCTCTCCCTAAATCTAGAAGTTGGGAGAAACTTAGTGGGCAGAGGCCAGGAAGGCTGATCGTCATACTTGAGGGAACTTGGCCAATCCCCAGGTAGAATGGCAGGGTGACTGAATCAGCTTCTAAATATGGTGGAGCAATGCCAGCAGGGGAGTCGGTTGGAAGATGGAATGTTGAGAAGGCTGTCAGTGGCCTAGGAGGGACCGATCGATGGGTCTGGGGGAGGGGGGGCTCTGGCTCCAGAGTGGGCCAAGAGAAGCCCACCCTGGAGGATGAGCTTCCCTTGGGAAGATCCTGGCAGCATTACGGTTTGGAAAGAAATCATCTTGCCTGAGTAACAGCAGGGAGCAAAGAAGACAGATTGAGTACATCAGCACACCTGGGGATTCACAAAGGGAGAGACTGCAACATGTAGCAAGTAGTGTTGAGCGAACCCGGACTGTAACGTTCGGGTCTGTACCGAACTTTCGGGTGTCCGGGGCATGGACCCGGACATTTCAAAAATAGTTCGGGTTCGGTCCGGGGTTCTGCTATTTTACTCCACGTGTTGAGAAGCTGCAGGGCAGCCAATCAACAAGTGTTTCACTGGTTTGCCCTTAGAAGCCATCACAGCCATGCCTACTGATGGCATGGCTGTGATTGGCCAGTGCATCATGTGACCCAGCCTCTTTATAAGCTGGAGTCACGTAGTGCTGCAGTCACATGCTCCTTGGGTTAGTGTAGGGAGAGGTAGCTGACAGCGTGAGGGAGAGAATAGAGACATTTTAAGACCTGATCCTGCATCCTGAGATAGATTACTTTACTACTGTTGTCTGTGCTGTTGCTCTGAGGACAGATAGCAGAAATTAGAGATTTCACAGCCATACACTTTAGAGATTAAAGACGATAGACAGGAGTCTCGTTGTCGTGTCTGT
>BLSH010114110.1:1088412-1101497 GCA_018402905.1 Glandirana rugosa | reverse complement strand
GTTTCGTTTAGGGAAACTTTTTGGCGAGGGATCTTAAAGATCGGTACCGGTAGAACCCATTCCCGTTTGTTAAGTACATCGTAAATGCAGAACCTAAGGTAGACGGGAATCGAGTCCGTACGTCCGTCCTTCACAAGAATCGACTCTTTCGAGGAAGAGGAAAGAGGGGAGGGCTTCTGAAGTCCCATCTGGGCCTAGATCCCCCACGACCCCACCCGACCATTTACCAAGGGGATAAGGACGTGTCCGTCCGTTGTTCCTAAAAGGTGAATGTAGGTCTGTGTTCTTTGTCAGAAACTCGAACACATGTTTTTAGGACGTGACAAGAGGGAGGCCCGGAGATTGTCTGAATCACTAGTAGGCAGTAGAGCTGGGAACAGTTCTAAAGAGAAGAGAAGATACTTCTGCATGCAGCTCACAACATATTGTGCTATTTTCTAAAGAGCACTTAGTCGTCAAAGGACTTTTGCTTTTGATCACTAAGTCTGTTAGAGGCCCGGAGGGAGAACAGTGCAGGATTTTTGTACACAAGCTCAAAGACTGTTTCTTGTGTCTGGATGTAAGTGGAAAATCCTTGTTGCCTGCCTGTGCAGGAATAGGGGAACCATTTACCAGCCCACCCCAGCACCCCCTAGATCCGGGTCTACCCTGAAGTCTTCGGGAGGGGAGAAAGGAGAAGGAGCTTTCTCAGCTAAGAACACTTCCTGCCTGCATGCCTGAGCTAAGGGCAGATGGAATCCAAGACGTAAATGCTACATGAATTGTTTGCCCTTACCCAAGATGGCCATGGCTAGAAATTCTAGGGAGCGGTTTTTCAAAGGGATTTGCTTTGAATAGTAAAAATGAATTCAAATGCTTTTTCAGTTTGTGGTGCTCAGATTCAGTTTAGTTCCACTTTAACATAAGTAGAAATATGCACAAAAAAAAACTACACGAGTTTTACTTTAAACTAATAATTTAATAAAGCTGTGTGAGAGAGATGCCAATTAAGTATTTATATAACATATGCCATTTTCTATCGTTTTATTTCTTCAAACTGTAACTCCTATTTGCAGCACTTTGTGCAAGCTGTTGTATGTGTTCTCTGTGAATTATGCCATTTTTTCCTGTCAGTTTCTCTGCAAACTCCAGCAGTTATTAAATTACTTTTAGCACTACTGTTATAACTATTTTGTGATGTGTTGTGACACGCAATTCATCAAGAATTCTAATTGGTTTGGTCTCTTCATATATTTAATATTTTTACAGCAATTTACTTACAGATCAAAAAATATCACAAATTAGCCTGTGTGGGCAACAGCCAAACACATACTGTATATATATATATACACAGAGAGCGAGAGAGAGAGAGCTTTTCTAGAATTCCATTGTAATTTGTGGTGCAGTGACAATAAAGTATTTATCTATCTTATCTATCTATATATATTCTGTATTAAGATGCATAAAATAACAAGGCTACACACATGTCAATGATAGAAGGATTCCAAAAGAACAGAATACGTCTAAATGCCAAAATGCTATGGCACATCCGGATTCGGATCTACAGATTGGTTTTATCATAAACAGGTCTTCTGTTGTTAAAAAAACAGCAGTATTATCTAGGAGCTGTTTACCTTTAGAAATGCAATTTTTGTTTTTAGGTTCCCATAGAAAGAATACATTGTTTCATAAAGAGATTATGCATCTGAATGTCTTGTAATTGTGTACATATCCCAGACCATGGGGAGTTCTGATGTTCTTATCAAATAACAGTCTTGACAAACAGCTTGATGTGTTTTTTGTTTCTAAAGAATAATTCACCCAAAGTAGGAAAATAAAAGTCTAAGCCAGGTTGCTCCAGAGGCTGGGAGGTATTTTGAATTCTTGTATATTGACCTCTGTTTGTCTCATCTCTACACTTTTTGCCTGTAAAGTGTGAAAGTAAAGGGAAAGGGTGATCAACTTGCTCAATGCAAGGGGCCTCAAATGTGGTACCTGAAGGGGTTATACAAAATATTCAGAGTATGGAATGCTACAGAAGATGATCAGAGACTGTGGACATACTACAGGAGATGATCAGAGACTAGGGAAATGTTATAAGAGATGGTCAGAGACTTGGGGTATACTACAGGAGATAGTCAAAGACTTTTGACATATTATTGAAAATGGCCAAAGACTTTGGAAATACTACAGGAGATGGTCAGAGTCTGGGTACATACTACAGGAGATGGTCAGAAACTGTGGACATACTACAGGACATGGTTTGAGACTTTGGAAATACTACATGAGATGGTCAGAGTCCGGGTATATTCTACAGGAGATGGTCAGAGACTGGGGACATACTACAGAACATGGATTGAGAATTTGGAAATACTATAGAAGATGATCAGTGCATTGGTACATATTACAGGAGATGGTCAGAGACTGTGGACATACTACAGGACATGGTTTGAGACTTTGGAAATACTACAGGAGATGGTCAGAGTCTGGTACATAATACAGAAGATGGTCAGAGTCTGGATACATACTACAAAAGATGCTCATAGACTAAGGAAATGCTACAGAAGATGGTCAGAGACTGGACACACTACTGGAGATAGTTAGAGACTAGGGAAATGCTACAGGAGAGGGTCTTAGACTAGGGACATGAATCAAAGTTGCAAACAAGATGAGCACTTGGGAGACCTCTGTGATGTTATTGCACTTGGTATATGGGTTTCAAAATTACACCACTATGCCATAGCATTTTTCAAACCTACTGTATAAGGCAAAATTTATTGGGGATTGGATCAAAAAGTCATACAACAATTCATATGTTAAAAAAAAGCATAACAGCCACAATGTGCATAAGGTGTCAATCAGAATGCAGTTATTCTATATGGAAATGACATCCAAGATGCAGTGCTTACTCTGTTCGCAGTAAGGTGTGCCGGGGCTGCTGTGGGAGGGAGACAGCCATGCCTGGTGATCAGTGGTGAAAACCCAATGATGTTGGGTCTTAGACTAGGGGCATACTACAAAAGATTATCAAAGGCTGTGGAAATACTACAGTTGATGGTCTGAGACTTGGGACTAAATACAGAAGATGGTCTGAGACTGTGGACATACTACAGGATATAGTTAGAGACTTCAGATATATTAAAGAATTGGCTAGAGAATGGGGACATTCTTCTGGAGACAGTCAAAGACCGGAAACATGTTAAATAGGACTGCTATAGATTACTGTTGTCAGAGTTCATTTACAGGCAATACTCATACATTAGCGCTCCCTACAGCCCCCCCTAAAAGTTTCTGGAGCAACATTATTCATATTAGCAAAACACACTCAAGGTATTCAACCACAATGGCCACAATGAAAACACTTACATTTACAAAAAAGCCACAACTTCCATGACTATAACTGAAATTGCATAGCTACAGGATCTCATAATTACTTGTATTGCATACTTATTGTATATTGGTCCAATTTTGCATATCGTAAAGGTGGCCATGCACTGCACAATCTGATTGCACACTCTTTGTACAAACTCATTTACATTTATCAAAACGACTGTATATAATAGGAGGACACACCTAATCTATCCAATCTCCACTGAGCAAAATCATAATCATGCTGTCTAATCAACATCTTGATATGCCACACCTGTGAGGTGGATGGGTTATCTTGGCAAAAGAGAAGCGCTCACTAACACAGATTTAGACAGATTTGTGAACAATATTTGAGAGAAATAGGCCTTTTGTGTACATAGAAAAAGTCATAGATCTTTGAGTTCAGCTCATGATAAATAGGGGCAAACACAAAAGTGTTGCGTTTATAATTTTGCTCAGTGTATCTGTATCCAATCTGGCAGACCCCTGTGCTAAATAGTGGATGGTACATCTAAAGGTGATTGTATGATCAGGTTGTATGTATAACGTGAGCTTAAGTGTGCATATTACATACCTGCAGGGCCGCTTTCTATGCAGCTGCCCCACTGCGCACAGAACACAGGGGGTTGCTTGCACAGCACCACTGCCATTTATAGAACACAATTTTATTTTGTCAATGAATACAAGGCATTCTCTGAATGAAAAGTTGGGATAGTGACACCACCACCCCATTTCTTCACTCCGTCCAATCAGAGAATACTTTGTATTCACTGAAAATAAAAGACAGGACATTCAATGAAAAAGGCTACTTTCACACTGGGGCTTTTTCAGGTGCTTTTGGGCTAAAAATAGCGCCCTTATAGCGCCTTAAAAACACCCCCTCATCCATCCCACTGTGAAACCCTAAGTGCTTTCACACTGGGGCGGTACGCTTGCAGGACGTTACAAAAAGTCCATCAAGCCGAATCTTTGGGACGGTGCGGTGAGCGGTGTTTACGCCGCTCCTTCACCACCCCTGCCATTTAAATCAATGGCAAGCACTTCAGAAGGGGCTGCACACCGCCTTGGAAGTGCAGCGCGCCAGCACTTTTAACCCCTTGTGGGGAGTTAAAAGTGACGCGCTCCCGTCTGCTATGGCGCCGCTATGACAGCAAAAATTGCAGCTGAAATCAGCGGTGCTTTACCGCTAACGCCCGCCCGCCCCAGTGTGAAAGTAGCCTTATGGTAGTGCCAAGCCAGCGACCCTGTGGTCAGTGTGCAGAAGGCCACTCCCATAGTACTTGAGTAGGACCCCGACGATTGTGGGTATCACCCTGGCAGCATTGTCCAGCTTCTTCTGAGGTCCATCAGGAATGAGATATGCATACTTGCCAAGCTGGACTAATGTAAATGTGCAAAACAAATAATTCCTGGAGTACAGCTTTAATAGAAATAACAGCACTCCTGGTAATGGCAATGAACACAGATCTAATTCCGCATCATTTTTCAAACATTTCCTTGAAAAGGCTAATTACTACTGCCGTATAGATGTCAATCATTCAAGTTTTCTGGGGGACACAGTTGCAGAATAAAATACCTCATGACAGATCATACATTTAAATAATTCATCTGAACCATTGTTGTGCTTTCCAAACGCCCTAGGGTCCACCTAGTCATTAATTTTACTTATCAAGAAAAGAAATTCATGTTGCGCAAAACCTTTGTTCTTAATATAAAAAAAAAAATCACAAGTTTACAAGTGATCACTTGATTTTATTTAAAGCTTTCTAGCCTGTGTTACCTCATGAAATACTATTAAGCTTGGTTCACACCATACAGGTGTGAATGAGTGCACGTTCCTGTGAGTCGCATGCAAAGCAGCCCTTTCATATCAATGGGCCTGCCTACATTTGAGAAAAGTGGAAAAGAAGTCTCTGACCTTTCTTCAAAAAAACAGCACCACGCGGGTTGGCACATGTGAAAACACGTACATTAGCAGATGCATGGGGGTCTCCTTAACAAATAAAGGAATCACCTCACATGTTTCTGTACCTGCTAGAAACACGTGCAATTTTGCACACTTTCTCAAAACGCAGTAGATGTGAATCTAGCCTTAAAGTGGTTGTAAAGGCACAAGGTTTTTTATCTTCATGCATTCTATGGATGAAGGTAAAAAACCTTTTGTGTGCAGCAGCCCTTGCAGCCCCCTTTAATACTTACTTGAGCCCCTCTCGATCCCGCAATGTCCACGAGAGCCTTGCCTCTCTGGGGACTCGCACTCCTGATTGGCTTTTAAAAGCAGCGGGAGCCAAGGGCAGATTTTTTTTTTCCCTGAAGTTCCACTAGAACTATACAGACTGGCAAACAAATGAAGAGATATGGTTATGTGTTTCTGTCATGCTTACCCCTAAGGCAGGTGGTCAGACACTATAGGTGGCTTCTGTGTTCTTCACCTATAGCAGCCCCCTTTCCCATAAGGCCAGCAGACCTACCAGTACTCGGTTGCTCCCAAAATTTATACACAATGCTATAGAGCCTGGCTACCAGGCCAGAGCATGCACAAACTGAGCAAAGCAAACAGGCACTTTTGGGTGGCAGACAGGCAAAGTGGTTCAGAGACTATTCGATATCCAATCCAAGGTCGACAGTGAGGGAATCCAATCTAGCAGAGCAGGGCAGACAAACGGGAAGCTTGGAACATGTGTAACAAATGTAATATTCAAGCATGAGACTGCATGCTTGGCTGGCTTAAATCAGGTTTGGTCTCCACCCAGAGACTGACCACAACAATCACCTTCAAGGTGGATAGACCGAGAGAATGCATGAAAACTAAAGCCAGGCTGCTGGAATAAGACCAGCAGCTGTGAAGGAGCTACGCGCTTCTGACAGTATTCTATGAACCTGATGGACTCGGTAGTGCTTCATCAGGGGGGCTGGTCTACCTGAACCAGGAAGAAGCAGTTGGCTCCCGATGATGTCAGCCTTGAAGATAGTGGTGCCAGACAAGACATGTTACAGTGGCATGGAAAGTCGCAGCTAGACAACATTGGATTCACTGGCCGGGTGATTATGTGAATTGTGCATAACAACAGCAAAAAAGTTAAGAAACGAAAAAAACATAGGGGATAGGGATGAAGTCCTTTGTTCCTTGATAAGCTGAATTTAGCCATAAATGTCTAGAGGTAGGCAAAAAAAATGAACAAAAAAAAAAAAAAAAGGAAAAATATATCTAGGTTGGAAGTCCGGTATAATCCTGTTGCCCTACTCACTGACCTATAAGTGCCTTTATGGCAAATACAGCCTTGCTTGACATTCATTTTTATTTTCTTTAGCTGTTTGTGTCATTTTTGGGGAGATTTCTCTTTGCCTCCTACCAGAACAGGAAGCAATGGGAAATCTGTCAGTGCCTTCCATCTCAATGAATATCGCAAACTCTTTCTTGCACAGGCACCACAGGAACAGGAAGTGTGGAAAAATGTCCTCAATAATGTCACAGATGGCTGGAGTCAGGCTTTAAAAGAAAACTACATAACAATCCTAAGCATGCAGCACCATCCCCAACCTCCCCCTCAAATATGAATTGCAGACATCCAGGGTGTCGGCTCAAGAAGCTCATCTTCTGCTTGCCATTCAAAGACATTAATCCAAGGGACCCGCACATAAATGTCTCTTTCTTCTGAAAACTCTTGATTGAAGCATCAATAGTGTAGCCGCATCCATAATTTCCCTGCCCAGGGATCACCATTCCTTAATGCAGGGGTAGGGAACCTGCGGCTCTCCAGCTGTTGTAGAACTAAATTTCCCATGAGGCATTGCAAGGCTGATGGATACAATTACTCCCAGAAGCATGATGGGACATTTAGTTCTACAACAGCTGGAGAGCCGCAGGTTCCCTACCCCTGCTAACGCATATGTCTTGATCGCATGATGAAGCCATCAATGATGAAATGCATTAAGGCAGGGTGATCTCTGGGCATGGGCACTATGGATGTGGCTATAATACTGTTGGGCCAGTGAAGAGTTTTCAGAAAAATGAGTATCTTTAAAGAACGATAAGGGCTGCCCTGAGCCCTAGGAGAAAGGGCACATGACAGGGGGGCTGGAAGGCAGGAGAAAGGCTAAAAATGGGTTGGGAATAGTTTAAGGATATAACGTAGGGGGCAGGAAGAAGGTGGTCATAGGTTAAGGAAACCTTGAGGAGGAACAGACAGTGTGGTGAGCAATTTGGCCCACCCTCTTGTTAGATGTGTAAATACAGATATGATTAGCCATGCATACATTTTTGGGATTTGGGGTATGGAAACAGAAGGGGGGTCTTGTGGGGCATGAAGGACATTTGTCACAGCATCACCAGGTCCTTAGTGGCAAATAATAAAATCATTGGTAATGTTTGGGCGCTGGTTTAATCTTAATGGTTCATTAAAAGTACTTACTATGGCTTATTCCAGGTGAATAGTGGTGTAAAATTACTGGTGTGTACCCACCAAGCTGGTTGGGAATGGCTGGTGGCCAGTACAGGGTTTCAACAGAACGTGACATTGGGTGGCACTGTCAAGGACCTGGCTTTAATGGTTGTATTTGGAATTCTTGTATGTTTTGAAGAATTGGTGTCTAAATTATATTATCATTATCTTGTTATTTAGTAAAAGCTGTGGCCATAATACTCCAACAAAAATGATTGGTGTCATATTGTATTATTTATGACGCTTAATGTGTTTGTTTATGATGTTTAATATCACTCTGCCCTCTCAGCCCTACCAGGGTTATGTAGTATTGTGATGTGGCAGCTGATTTATTTTAATTTGTTTATTCTGCCAGTGACACACTTCCTGTCCCGGGGTAACAACTTTTACATTCTGTATCTATGGAGGGGCAGCATTGTCACCCTAGGTTGCTCTCCTGATTTGGACTACAAACATGTCTTGCCCTATTCTTTAACATTACATGGGGATAAGACAAGCCTAAAGCCTGGTACACACGATGAGATTATCGGACGAATGATTGTTTTTTTTGCATGCTAGTCTCCATATTGAAAATGATGAGGTTACTAAAGTTCAAAAATCTTGTATGACAGAATAAAAATTCTTAAGTGATGTAATGTGTTGTATTATATTTTCAGACGTAAACTGTACTGCTTAAACAAAAATCCAACAATCTGGTATCATATGAGAAAACTTTTTGTGCTTGTCTCTACGGATAGTTTTGGACGAAAGCTGTGTACTAACGATTAGATTATCATATGATCATTTCGAAGGCGGTATTTTGTGTACGGTTTTCTGATTGTGTGTACGGGCCTTAAAGGGAGTGACAAGGACTCAGCATTCCTTGCAAGAAAAATAGTATCTGTATTTCCCGAAAATGGAAAGAGAAAACAAATTCAACAACCACATCAAAGGACCAGTAAGCTGCAACGTATTACATTTTTGCTCTTGGTTTTAGAGATACTTTAACCACTTGCCGACCGGCGTCTGACGGCGGCAAAGTGGCTCAATATCGCAAACCGCCGCGATATCACTCACTGTGAGCGCGCGCTGCCGGAGGCGTGCTTGCATGCTCACTGTGTTGGGGGGGGCCAGGGAGCAGGTAGGGCGGGCTCAATCGCCGCCGGCTACCCGCGATGCCCCCCCGCAGTGAAAGAATGGAGGTCCATGTAAGTAAACACAGATCTCCGTTCTGTTAAAGGGGGAAGGGCGGTGATCACAGGCTTCCTCTATATGGAAGCTGTGATCACCTCCTTCCCCCAGCCAGGGCAGCTCACACACAGTTAGAACACGCCCAGGGAACACAGTTAACCCTTAGAGCGCCCCCTGCAGGTTAACCCCTTCACTTCCAATGGCATTTACACAGTAATCAGTGCATTTTTATAACACTGATCGCTGTATAAATGCCAATGGTCCCAAAAAAGTGTCAAAATGGTCCGACATGTCCGCCGCAATATCGCAGTACCGTTAAAAATCACAGATCGCCGCCATTACTAGTAAAAATTTTAAAAAATAAATAAAAACTCCAGAAATTAATTCTCATCATCCGTAAACGCGGCAACTTTTGCGCAAACCAATCAATAAACGCCGATTGCGATGTTTTTTTTACCAAAAATATGAGGAAGAATATAAATCGGCCAAAACCGATGAAAAAAATATTTTTTTATATATTTTTTTTTGGATTTGTATTTTAGCAAAAAGTAAGAAATTTGGGGTTTTTTTTGCAAAATTATCGCTCTTCTTTTGTTTATAGCGGCAATCAGAAATGACACAGAGGTGATCAAATACCACCAAAAGAAAGCTCTATCTGTGGGGAAAAAAGGATGCATATTTCGTTTGGGTACAACATTGCACGACCGTGCAATTGTCAGTTAAAGCGACGCATTGCCGAATCGCAAAAAGCGCTCTGGTCCTAAAGTGTGAAATCCTTCCGGGGCTGAAGTGGTTAAAGTCCAGCTTTGGTGGCAATTATGGTGTCCTCCATAGTTATAGTACAGTGAGTGAGCATAGTCACCCAGGGATATGAAGTATATTATTCACCTTATTAAATAAATGGAAAATCCTGAAAAAAATTGCAGACATCTCATCTAAGCACCAATAAACTGTAATCTATTATTTTTATATTTTGGGCTTAGATGCTGTTTATAGGCTTGAATAATGCCAGTGAATGGGCATTATAAATCCAGCTTACAATTCCTTGGCAAGTGTAAATGTTGGGTGAGTCTGATTCAGCCTTTTATGAACAGACCCCTCTGTGATTTGCCTTGTCTGAAATCTACCTAATAAACAAGGTTTATACCTTTGTCATCCATAACCTTCTCCACGGCAAACCAATCATCTGGTAAGTACACTACAGGGAGCCATTTTATCAGTCAATTGGTCAATTATTAATCATGATGGAAGGTGAAACACATTTTGCTTTTTGCTTTGGTTGTTCGTTTATAGCTGTCAACGCTCCATTATTATTAATATTATTATTTATTTTTTAATACAGGTGCTTGAAGCACCAAAAGCTGAAACCTCTGGTGGTCCCAGGCTTGGCGCTATTATTTACTGGAGGCCATAAAAACAGACGGCCTTGCCTGAGCCACGATGAGCGTTGCCTGTCTGCAAGAACGTCAACAAACTTTCGCAATATTCATCTTTGAACCATGTAGTGTAAAAATGTCCCACTAATGGGAGTTTATGAGCTTTTACACATCTAATTGCTTGCTCAGTACAAATTGCAGCTCCTTTGGCATTTTTCATCTTTGGTGATAGAGAACTGCTAGGTAATTAATTTCCCGCAAAGGATAAAAACAATTAACCCCTGCCTCGCGGACCTCATGTAACAGAAGCAGCTTGTGCCAAAAATTTTTATCTGAATCATAGGCGCCCTACTGAGATTTTCTGAGGGCCTCATTGCTGAGATGACAGCAGTTTTTTCAAAGGGCAAGTCCTTTAAAATTATGGGTTGATCTGTGCAAAAGTTTTAATAATATATAAATGTGTGAATGTTTCAGGAACTTATAGAAATGGAAGATATTTTAAATTAAAGTATATAAAAAACTTGATGACTTAAAATCTCATTTAAACTTATGATATTAAAGTAATTCCAAAAGTCTGCAGCTTTCATTAATGTTTCCAAGAGCAAGCGATTCTTAATTATGGGTTGGTCTGTGCAAAAGTTTTGATAATACATAAATATATGAATGTTTCAGGAACTTATAGGAACCAAAGATATTTAAAATTAAAGTATATGTAAACTCAATCACTAAAATCTCATAAAAGTCTGTTAAAGATATTAAAGTCATTGAAAATCTGCAGCTTTTATTAAAAAAAAACTTTATGCAAGGCTATACAAACTATTCATTCACATCAGTCCCATCCTTCAAGAAGTTAACAATCTACGGGACCTACTACCTACTATTTACATACACATACTAGGGCCAATTCACCAACCAGCATGTTTTTGGAGTGTATATGTAGAATATGAAAACTCCATGCAGGTAGTGTCCTGGTTGGAAATCAAACTGAGGCCCCTAGTGCTGCAAGTTAGAAGGGGTATCCACTTAAAGTGGTAGTAAACTCTATAAGGAAAAAAACAAAGTTTGCAAGGCAATATCATAATGTGCTAATATGCACCGCATACTAGCACATTATGAAAAACGTACCCTAAAACGAAGCCCTCTAGTGACGCGCTGTCACTGCTGCAGAGGCTTCCGTCTTCACCCGGTCTTCCTTCCTGGTTAGGGAACTCCAGGCGTCTGAGTGGCCGAGCCGCTATGACATCACACCCATGCATGCGGGAGTCTTGGCAGCGGCACACAGTTCCTTCAGCGCACATGCATGGGTGACACGCCGGCTGCTGCTCACAAGAATATCTCCTAAACGTTGCATGTTTAGGAAATATTTCGTTTACCTACAGGTAAGCTTTGGAGAGGAAGTAGACTTCCCTCTATAATAAGGCTTACATAAAGGGTACTGTAAATATCTCCTAAGCTTGCACCTTTTAGGAGATATTTACTGTATACTGTGACATTGGCATCATCGGGGCAAGCGCTTTGATGGAACGGTCCCCTGTGCCGTTTCTTCAGAGCCGTGTGCCGTGACCGGCGGCTCACACGTAGGCCCGGGAGTAAGACAGGCGAAAATGGATGCATACTAGTACATTATGCCTTTACTTTGCAGGTAAGAAAAGAGAAAAAAAAGCAGTTTACTTCCCATATTAGCTTACCTGTAGGTACTACCACCATAAAAATTACATATAAAATATAATAAAAGTTAAAGTGTTACTAAACCCAGGAGCCTGCATTCACTATATCTGGTCCCCCACAGTACACAGAACATAGAAATGCAATTATTTTAGTAAATGTAAACTGCTAAATAACTTTTCTCATCAGCAGTATATAGCAGTCTTGTGACTTCTATCAATGTCTGGTTAAAGTTTGTAGGAGGAGTTTTCATTCTGCTCTCAATGTCCTATAAGACTGCAGGACCCCTGACACTCTGTCTGGACAGTTGTGATTGGCCCTGTGCTGATTACATGCGCTCACCCAAGAAAAAAAACTCTCTAGAAATGCACACCAAACTGAGCATGTGCAGCTTGTCCCCTTCCCTTTATAATATCCGGAGATGAGTTGGAGACACTGGAAGAAGGCGAAGATCAGAGAAGACAGGATAAAACAGCCTTTTTATACAATGCAGAGGATTAACCACTTAGGTTCCACAGTGAGTATAACAAGCATTCTTTACTGCGTATGCATACTGATTTTACTGTTGTGGGTTTAGCAACACTTTAAGGGCCCTTGTTCAGATACTTCCTATATTCACTGTACAAGGGAAGTTGCACATTGCAGGGGAATTAGCCCAAGCTTAATGAATGAGTTTCACTTTGCAAAGAATACCCAATCAGGAGCAAAAAAAAAATGCATTTTTGCTTGCACATGATTGGATGCTGGAAGTCAGCAGGGCTTCACCTCATTCACCGAGCACTGGGGATAACTCCCTTTCAAGTTGCAACCTTCCATGCAAAGTGAACAGCCTATTTACCTTCAGTAAATCAAATTCCCCAAAAAAATCTTTCACTTTGAGTAAGTGATTCGAAACCCCGATTAAGGGGACGTTACACGTTGAAGGGAACATGTCACTTATATCCTTTATAGACTTGTTCCCGGGAATTTCACAACGATTTGGGTGTTGTCATTTTAGTCATACGTATACGTTATTTCTTACGAACAATATGAGTGACACTTTAGATTCACCAATTGGGAGACGTAACATATTTTTCCTACAAAA
>BLSH010114110.1:1065137-1078946 GCA_018402905.1 Glandirana rugosa | reverse complement strand
GAACTATTTTCATATTACTGGGTTTAGTAACATTTTAAAGAAAGTGTTCCATGGCAGCCAATCACAGCTCTAATTATGCTAATATGCTTTAAAGTAGAATAAATATGCAGATATGATGGACAAAACTGTCATTTTCTCCAGCAAATTCTATGTTATCCCATTGACCAGCATCCTATCGCTTTGCATTCGAAATTGTTAAATTTTATAACTTTGTAATTATTTCAACAACACTTGAGAATCCAGACGTTTGAGCTGAACAATTAGTCTGGCGCTTATAAATCTTTCTCATTAATTTTCATTGCTTCTGGAGCTGTGTGTCACAAAAAATGGGGTTTATGATCTGTTTGACCTTAACAGTGCTGAATAAGATACTACAGATAATTAGGCCTGATACACAACTTTTCAATAAACACGGGTTATGGCCAAAGGTCACACTCACAATGTCACAGACTCTTCTATTTGCTGGTGTAAGAATATCTGGTAATAATGATGAACATGATGGGTGATAATTATAATTATTAGTGGGAGTATTAAATTGGAACATTTGAAATCTGAACTCCAGGGAAACATACAAGTACCTACCTACTGATTATTGAATTCTTTCTAGCCTCTTTTGTGATCCATACACCTCTGTCAGACAGCACAATACAAAGAGTGATACCACCTTTACTGTAAAGGCCCGTACACACGATGCAAGGGTCGTACAACAACGGTCTTACAACAGCTTGTACGATAATCCGAACGTTAGTACGCGTGATTACAACAGCCGACGTTCAACAGCCATACAACAGAAGTTGGCTGAGCAGACTAGAAAACTTTTGTTGTACAATAAGCTGTTGACTCCTGTGTACAGAAGTTGGCCCAACAGAGTTGTAAGTGCAAAACACGCATGCTGTGAATCCAGGAAGCGTTCGGTCGTGTAACCTGTGTTCCTAATTCACAAATCACATTCACCTAAATGTCCTCATTTTACGCTTGAAACACGTTATCACGTTTGGCTTTGTTGTACAACTACTTGACTCATGTCAGTACTCAAGACACAACTGGCCACAGCCAATTTTGGACAAAAGGTGACTTGTGCGGTTGTACGACCGTTGCACCATGTGTACGAGGCATTAAAGTCATGGAATACTGTTCTGCCCCTGTTTCTATGCTGTATTGCATTGCATTAAGTTGTTATTGTTTTGTAGTATGCTGACATCTAGTGATGGTTTCTGTCCACTACAACTTGTTCACTAAAGTGATTTAGGTTGCTCCCTATGTCTACCCTTCTTATTTACTGCTAGTTAGTTTAGTCTTAGCTAGACCCTCCCCATTTCTTCCATGTTCCCTTAATTAGACCGGGTTCACACTGCTCCAACATGGAAGGTCCTTTAGGTCCGACTTCTATGCGACTTCAATCAACAGGACTTTAAGATGATTGTGACTTGTCCTTTGACCAATCAAAACAATTCCTTTGCTTCTGGTGTGGAGGAAACCTCACACCAAATAAAAAAAAAAAATGGAGTGGGCCCCCCCCAAGACCATACCAGACCCTTCAGACCCCATCAATATGGGGACAAGGTGCTTTGTGGTGGGGGGCGCAGAGCCCCTGCTGCCCCAAAGCATACCATCAGACCCCATCAACATGGAGACAAGGTGCTTTGGGGGGGCACAGAGCCCCCCTGCCCCATAGCACCCACCCCCTATGTGGTCCAGCACGGGCGAGCACCCCCCCTTTCCAAGACCTGCCAGGCTGCATGCTCGGATAAGGGTCTGGAATGGATTTGGGGTGGGGCCCACACAGGTTTTATTTTTTTGGTGTGGGGTTTACCCTCAAACTTTATACCAGACCAAAGGGTTTGGTATGGTCTTGGGGGGGGGGGGGGGCATGCCATTATTTTTTAAATTTCACGATCCTCAGAGCACATGTCGCATGCTACAAGTTGGATCAGTTAAGATAATGATCTGACTTGGATGCCACTTACATTCAAAGTTGGACCAGTTAAGACGGCTCTCATAGGTAACCACTGATTTTGGCATGTCATTCAACTTGTGTGCACTTGTCGGACTAGGGTGCACTGGCCCTTAGTGTTAGTTATTCACAGAAACGGGGCTTAGGAAAATCACTGTCTTCTTACTCCTAAAAAGGCTGGAAAAACATCCTCTGTACTTCAATTAGCTGAAGTAAAATTGTTTTGGATTCAACTTCTGTGTCTTATTAAAGAGTTAAGCTACCTGTGGATGATGACAAGTCAGCAGATGACTATACTGTGTGAACAGACTGGGTCTAAGAAGGGTAAGTTTTTGCATAAATCAGCATTTGAAACAGAGCAAATATGGCCGTGTTACCTCCCCACCCCCAGCCTACTGCAGTGTTGTCCTGTGTCTTGTGTATTCAATATCAAAATGTTATTAGGAAGTGTAGCTCCAAAATACTTTCTGTCCTAGGGTGACAATGCTTCTCTATAGGTAAAAAACAGTGAGTGAATATAGGCTGATAAAAGAAAACAAATGCAGCCACCATTTGTAAGGACTGGTAAGGTGTAACATATTAAAGTGGCATCAGACAAAGGTTTTGCTTTAAAAAAAACAAACATGTCATACTTACCTGCTCTATGCAGTGGTTTTGCCCAGAGCAGCCCCGATCCTCTTCTTCTCAGGACCCTCACCGGCGATCCCAGCTCCTCCCCTTTGACCAGGGCCCTCAATAGCAAGCCACTTGCTATGGAGGCACTGGTGCATGCTCGTTCCCGAGCCCTGCTCTATGCGTCAATAAGACACATAGAGCCGAGGCTCAGCCCCGCCCCCACTCTCACCTCATTGGCTCTCTGGCTATGATTGACAGCAGTCGGAGCCAAAGGCTGTCTCAGCCAATGAGGAGAGGGAGTCCTGGGACAGCCGAGGCTCTCATGCACATTGCTGGATCAAGTGGAAGCTCAGGTGAGTATTAGGGGGGCAGTGGGGGGAAGCAGCAGACAGAAGGTTTTTTTTACCTTTATGCATAGAAAACATGAAATTAAAAAAACCTTCAGCATTTACAACCACTTTAAATGTTATTGGGTTTGGATACACTTTTAAGTTGTTAATGGGAGAGTCATAGCTGTATATAAGTCTACTTTTTGCTTAGCAAAACTTGGCAGAGGCATGCATGATGGATAATTTTGCCCTACTGAATACCAGGGCACAAAGCATTAATGGTCCTCTAAGAATACTTTAACATTTTGCTGAGTACTGCTTCCTCACCTCAACAAAGGGACCTAGGCACATCATAAGAAGTAAAAGCGGAACGAAACCCTCCTATTGCTTTCAGCCATGGAAGCTGCTATCTTAGCCTCTGTTTGACCATCAACTGCCATGATGCTGCACATGTGATCCCATGACTAAGCTCCGTGGGAGGAGTGAAATACATTGAGGGTGTGGCCTGGTTGGAGCCCAGGTTCCCAGGTTGAGGCTGTCATACACCTCCTTATGGGGTTTTGCAGAGATGTGCAACTTCCATGACTTTTCCCTTTTCTATTGCACATATGGTCAATTATGACAACAGCCATTTGATGGTTTAACAGTTTGGCTGAGTGGGCAAACAAATGGGACAGTCATATTTCTGGTATGTACTGGAATGTAACTGTTTTTTTAAACTGCAGTTGTCTACCCATCGATTTGATAGTGTAAAAGAAGAGTTAATATTCCTGGCATGCCGGAAATGCTAGCTGTTTCCTTGGTTGTGCTCTCAACCAAACTAGCAAACCCAGGGCCGGCTCTACCACTAGGCAGAGTAGGCAGCCGCCTAGGGTGCCTGGCCGATGGTTTCCCTACTCTCCGTCTCCCACCGGTCTCCAGTAGGTCAGTGTAGTGGTCAGGTAGGTCAGTGTAGGGGTCAGGTAGGTCAGTGTAATGGTCAGGTAGGTCAGTTTAGGGGTCAGGTAGGTCAGTGTAATGGTCAGGCAGGTTGGTGTAGGGGTCAGGTAGGTTAGTGTAGGGGGTCAGATAGGTCAGTGTAGTGGTCAGGTAGGACAGTGTAGGGGTCAGGTAGGTCAGTGTAATGGTCAGGTAGGTCAGCTTAGGGGTCAGGTAGGTCAGTGTAATGGTCAGGCAGGTTGGCGTAGGGGTCAGGTAGGTTAGTGTAGGTGGTTAGGTAGGTTAGTGTAGGGGGCAGGTAGGTCAGTGTAGGGGTCAGATAGGTCAGTGTAATGGTCAGATAGGCCACATGGAATACACGAGCAGAGCAAAGGGGTGGAGTCAGGGACGGGGCCAATGGGATGACAAAATGAGGTTTTGCCTAGGGTGTCAAAAAGCCTTGCACCGGCCCTGAGCAAACCATCCAATGGGTGGTGTCATAATGGGTCACATGTGCAGAATCATGGCAGTTGCAGATTAAACAGAGGTTAAGGTGTCAGCTTCCTTAGCTGAAAACGATAGGAGAGAATACAACCACTTTAAGAATATGTATATAAGAGTTTGCAGTATAAATATAGGAAGCACTTAAGTTGAAGTTTCGTCGAAGACTTTTCCGTGTTAGCTTCACTTGACATTTTTCTGGGTTGTAAACCGGTGTCCTCATAGCCTTGTTACATAATTAAGCAATTAATAATTCTTGTTAATACATTCACAGTTATATGACTTAGAAGCCCTGGACACCCGCTGGAACAGACAGCGGTAACACACCGTCTGGGTTCATCTATAAATAAATACGCTGTAAATGACAAGTACGTACAGCAGGCGTCAACATTTTCATCACTCCCATCCAGGCAGTCGTCCTCTCCGTCGCACTTCCAGCCGTCTTGTATGCAGTGCTGGTTTTTACACTGAAATTCTTCCGAGCTGCATAACTTTGGTGAGGTTTCATAAATGTTAACTGTAAGTAATTAACAGAAGACAAGTTACAATAGGTTCTATTGATGTAAAAAGGAATAAATATGTGTATATACTGTAAGGGAGGATAGACTTGAAGGCAAGGCAGATGGGGCAACGTCTAAGAATCCTCATAAATGTCACCCAATGGGACGGAGGGACCAAAGTTGCTACCTTCCTAAGGTTCTCTACTTTCCTAAGGCTACATTCACATCAGGGACGTGCAGTCAGGGGAGAAAAAAACCCAAAAACGATCAACTTCAAGGGTCATAGCTTGGTGACCTGGGGTCACAGAGACCCTAAATTTGGTAGGTAGGTAGTTGAAGGCCTACCCCACTGCTGGTAAAAAATCGGGGCTCAGCTATGGTTCCAGTGATTATATATATTGTTTTAGCAGACACCCTATGGAATAAAATGGCGGTCATTGCAACTTTTTATGTTACACAGTATTTGCGCAGCAATTTTTCAAACTTGCTTTTTTTGTAAAGAAACTGTTTCATGAATAAAAAAAAAACAAAAACAGTAAAGTTTGCCTTATTTTTTTGTAAAATGTGAAAGATGATGTTACACCGAGTAAATAGATACCTAACATGTCACACTTTAAAAATGTGCACGCTTGTGGAATGGCGTCAAACTTCAGTTAAGAATCTCCATAGACAACGCTTTAAACATTTTAGAGCAGGGATATGCAATTAGCGGACCTCCAGCTGCTGCAAAACTACAAGTCCCATCATGCCTTTGCCTCTGGGTGTCATGCTTATGGCTATCAGAGTCTTGCTATGCCTCATGGGATTTGTAGTTCTGCAACATCTGGAGGTCCGCTAATTGCATATCCCTGTTTTAGAGGTTACATGTTTAGAGTTATAGAGGAGTTCTAGTGCTAGAATTATTGCTCTCGCGTTTGCGGCGTATGTAACCTGTGTGTATCTGGCTCTGATATCAGCCAGCACCTCACCAGCCACTGACCTCACCACACCTCCCTGATTCACATGGGCAGCTGGATTGCAGCTTTCAGATGTGTCTAAAATCTGCCTCTGGACTCAGAAGCACTATGTGGCTCATTAGCTTTGGATCTTTTGTGTGTGTATTGAGAACCACTGTATGGGGTACAAATCTGGCTGTGGGCGTGGCTGTTTGCACAAAGTGTGCATAGGGCTGAAGTTTCTTCATCAGCAAGAATCCGTAAATCTTGCCCCTAGAGATCTTAATCACCCACGTGAATGTAGCCTAACCAGTTGCATACATCAGGCAAGCTACATACATCTAAAAAAGATGCTCATAGCATGGCTTGTTCTCCCCTACTACCATATCCTATCTTCACAACTCTTTCCAGCAATTCCCGGCTGTCATAATTACAGCCGGGACTTTCTCTGCAATACAGCAGCTATTATAGCCACTGCTGTTAAATTACACTGCTTGAACAGAGATACAAAGAAACATTATTACTTTGTATTTACTTTGCTTCATTTATGCACAGATCAAACATACAATGTGAAAGCTGTTTTAGTCACTAAGGGGTGGGGTAACTCCATATTATTGTGCCTGGTTTTAAAATGGGATGTGCACAAAATTCATATAGGTCTGGTGTTCACAAACATAATTTCTGTATTCATCTTTCAAAATTGTTGGTATTTTTTTGTTTATATAGCAAAAAAATAAGAACAAAATGATGATTAAATACGACCAAAAGAAAGCACCATCTGTCTCAAAAAGTTATAAAAATTCCATTTGGGTACAGTGTTGCATGACTGAATAATTGTCATTCAAAGTATGATGGTCCCGAAAGCTTAAAATTGGCCTGGGCAAGGAGGGGGTGAAAGTGTCTGATATTTAGGTGGTTAAATACTAAATCTTTTAGTCATGGCACTTGAGGCAAAAAAAGAGATAGGTTGATTTATTAAAGGCGTTTAGGCTGTTCATATAAAGCGGAGTTCGCCCAAAAGTGGAACCACTTATTTGCTTCCTCCACCCCTCCAGTGTCACATTTGGCACCTTTCAGGTGTAAGGAGGGAATGGGGACCTGTTTTTGACAGGCCCCGCCCCCACTTCCAGGAGATGGCGCCGCAGCACCGTCCCTTGGAAGTTCGGTCCCCCTCCTCCTGCCTCCACTGCCAGGACAATTAGAAAGCGCAGAGTGCTTCGCACATGTGCAGTAAGGATTCCCCTTAGTGAAGATGGTGGCGGCAGCACCCGACAGCCGATTTGATAATCGGCCGGGGTGCCGACATTGCGGGCTCCCTGGACAGGTAAGAGAACAGAAAAGTCAGATTAGACAGGTAAGTGTCCATATATTAAATGTCAGCAGCTACAGTATTTGTAGCTGCTGGCTTTTATTTTTTTTCCCCAGGCTGAGACTCCTCTTTAAGGATCACAAGTGTGCAGTTCATTCTGCACTCCTGTGACCCGTTTTAAGCAGACAGCGGGTTGAAGCCCGCTGTCGGCTGACATTACAAAGCAGGTCCAAGCATGGGAAAGATTGCATCAATGTGGTTGGGATCCGCCCACATGCCTGGACCAGCACTTGGCTCAGGCTCTCAGCAAGCTACTGAGAGCCTGAGATGGCCTCTTCCATCCCCTCCACAGCCCAGTGCTCCAGTGAGGGTGGAGGGGCCGAGCAGAGATCCGGTGACTGACAGTCACCAGCTCTCTGCTCGGGGAACTCTGAGAACCAAGCAATCAGTGTTTTTTGATGGCTTGGTTCTCAGTCTCAGAGCTGGCGGGGGACAGATGCAGCATCAGACTGATGCTGCATCCATCTGGGTAAGTACGATTCAAAAAAAATCCCATACTTCTCTTTTAGCAAAGTGAACTGTCACTTTGCAAGGGAATTATTTACATAGCTCATCCAATCATGAGCAAGCAAATTCATTTTTTTTATTATATTTGCACGTAATTGGTTATTCTTTGCAAAGTGTATTTTCACCACATTCACTACGCTAAGTGAAAATTCCTTGCTAAGTGAACGTACCCTACTTCTCCAGTAAACCAACCCCATATTCTCCAGAGACATGGGGAACTTGCTGAGCAAGTCCCCATACTGAGTCCTTTACAGTCTCCTCGTTAGCAGACCATCCCGGTAATTTGTATGTTTGTGCCTGAAATATGGACTTTGCGTAAACAGGTTCTGTACAATAGGAATTACCTTTCATTAGCACAGAAACCTGCAATGTGCATAGTTTTGTTTATATTTCTAACAAGAAGATCTGCAAATGAGGACAAGAAGAAAACAGCACTAACAAAGCTTTGTGTCTGAATGAAATCTAAATTAAACATGAAAGAAGATGCAGACTTGCTTTTGCAGCAGAGGTGAGGAGTAAACAATGAACATAATGATTTAACATTTCAGAATTCATCCATATAAATGGAAATTCTGCCTGAAATTCTGTTTCCCGCACTGGCCTTTTACTGACCTCCGAAATTACTTGCTGTGTGATTCTGTGCAATTGTAAAGTTGTTCTAGACTTTTCTATAAAGGCTGTTGCATCTGTACTACTCCCTATTTTTTAGAACTTGTTGAACTCCAGCCAATCTTTTTTTTTCTGCTTTAAATAGAGTGGAGACTGTTAAAGTGGTAGTAAATACAAAAAGTGTAATATACACTATATTACCAAAAGTATTGGGACACCTGCCTATACATGCACATGAACTTTATTGGCATCCCAGTCTTAGTCCGTAGGATTCAATATTGAGTTGGCCCACCCTTTGCACCTATAAAAGCTTCAACTCTTCTGGCAGGGCTGTTCACAAGGTTTAGGAGTGTCTATGGCAATGTTTGACCATTCTTCCAGAAGCGCATTTGTGAGGTCAGGCGCTGAACTTGGATGAGAAGGCCTGGCTCGCATTCTCCACTCTAATTAATCCCAAAGGTGTTCTTTCGGGTTGAGATAAGGCCTGTGCAGGCCAGTCAATTTCCTCCACCCCAAACTCGCTCATCCATGTCTTTATGAACCTTGCTTTGTGCACTGGTCCAAATAATTTGGTGGAGGGGGGATTATGATGTGGGGTCGTTTTCCAGGGGTTGGGTTTGGCTCCTTAGTTCCAGTGAAGGGGAACTCTTAAGGCATCAGCATACCAAGACATTTTGGAAATGTCATGCTCCCAACTTTGTGGGAACAGTTTGGGGATGGCCCCTTCCTGTTCCAACATGACTGCACACCAGTGCACAAAGCGAGGTCCATAAAGACATGGGTGAGTGAGTTTGGGGTGGAGGAACTTGACTGGCCTACTCTCGCTGCTGTCTCTCCCCTCCCTGGGCAGATTGATAGCTATTGGCTACTGCTGCTTTCAATCAAATGCTGTGCTGGGTGATAGGAGGGGGCGAGTAACCCACTCTGTGTCAAAAGATGCAGACAGGGTGGCTCAGGAGTGCCCCCCATGGAGAGTATCTGCACATGGGGGCACTTGCCGAAGAGGAGGAGCCTGGAGCGCTGGCGGAGGACCCCAGAAGAAGAGGATCAGGCTGCTCTGTGCAAAACCATTGCACAGAACAGGTTAAGTATAAAATATTTGGCGTTTTAATAAAAAAAAAAAAAAAAAAGCTGCCATCTTGGCCTCTGTTTAATCTACAACTGCCGTGATGCTGCACATGTGATCAGCTATGACACCAGCCATTGGATGGTTTGACAGTTTGGTTTAGAGCACAACCAATGGGAGTGTTACATTTCCGGCACGTGAATTTATTATTTTTTTACAATTTTTCTAGGAGACCTTTTACGGGGTAAACCAGACCCCAGATGTCTCACTTTTGAGACAGAGAAAGAAACTGAGGACATAGGTTCTGTAGTCCCTTTCTCTGCAGCCTGCAGTAAACATAGTTTACTATGCATCAATTAAGAATGAAGACAGAGGCGATCGGTACAGATTACTCACTGTGTTCATTCAAAAAAGAAAGGCTGCTTAATGAATTATTTACCAGCCCATTTCCCTCTCCTGAGAGGGGAGGAGGGAAGCTGGCAGCACTGCAGGGAGGAGATGGGGTGCAGGGGGAATCTGCATCACACAGGGTGATTAGGGTGTGCCCAGGCACACCCTGTGTGGACACCTATGGGAACTACCTGCATCAGGATGCATGGAACAACTGTGCATCCCTGTGCGGGCAACATGGCCCTCACCCAGGCCTACACCTAAGTACGCCAATGCGAACGGGGCATAACACTTCCAATTCAGTTTTTTTTTTCTTTCAAAAAAGAAAATCCAATGAAGCCACCACATAAAAGGACTGGTAAGCTGAAGTATATTGCAATTTAGTTCTTGGGTTAGGTTATCCTAGGTTCTAAAGGCAGAACAAGTTTTACTTTAATGCGTTCTATGCATTAAAGGTGAAGTATAGTCAAATCTATTTTGGTTCTCTTAAAGATCACAGGAGTGCAGTTCATTCTGCACCCCTGCAATCCGTTTTCAGCCAACATTGGCTGAACTTCGCAAAGCTGGTCCAAGCTCTGAAAATATCCCAGAAGCCTGGACTGACAGCTGGCTCAACCTCTCAGTGATCTGCTGGGAGCCTGAGCCAGCCCCTCCCACCTTTTCCACAGCCCAGTGCTCCAGTGAGCTGGGGGGGGGGGGGGTTGACCTAAGAACCAAGTGATCAGTGGTCTTTGATTGCTCAGTTCTCAGTGCAGAGCCTCCGGGGGACAGATGCACCATCAGATCGATGTTACATCCACCTAGGTAAATATCATTTTTTTTTTATTCTTATTTCCTCTGCATTCTGCATACAGCTTTTGCCCCAGCAAGTCCTTATGCGTACCTGAACCTGATCTCTATCCATGCTGTACACAAGAGCAGCTCCCTCCATAATAGCTCAGCTGCTTACTCCTGCTGCAGTCAATGAGTGCGGCAGTGATGAGGGAGCAGGGACGGGGTCTAGCCACACTCTGTGTGTCTATGAATGCACAGAGCCGGCTCAGAAGCAAGTGCCCCTGTAGCAAGCGGCTTGCTATGAGGGCATTAGGCAGGAGGGAAGAGCCAAGAGCACCGGTGGGATACATGAGAAGAGGAGGATCTGAACCACTGCACAGAGCAGGTAAGTATAATATGTTTGTTATTTAAAAAAAAAAATATATATATATATATATAAGCCTTCTCCTGAATGCCGGTATTTCTTTGTCTTTTCTGCCTATTGGCAATTTACAATGGAACTAATGTGACGCAACTGTGAGCCAAACATTTGGCTTGCAGTTGTGGCGCAGTCCCATTGAGTTGAATGGCCGTGTTTGACAGATGTTGCTGCCGGTCAACTTGAAACTTAACACGTGGCGTTAGATTTGCTGCACATGTATATGATTGGCCTTCCCCAGCTGTATTTTAGGTTTTTAAAGGATGGTCAAGGAGGCGGATAAACCGCGGCTTTCACCCACGTGAAAGAAGCCCAACTCTGCACTGCAGACAGGACAGTTGGAAGTTGATCAATTGCTTTGGGCAACAAGAGGGTTTTTTTTTTTTTGCTACATAAGTCCCAAAGGGTTAATATTTATCAGGTCAGTGAATTTCTATATTTCTTCCTAGCTTTGCAAGCAGTAGAGAAAAAAAGATGTGTTTGAGGAAGCCTTACACACACAAGTTGAATTATTGTCATCCAGATGCTGGTTATCAGCACAGCCACAAACTCTCCCTCCAGGAATGGCGAGACAGAGCGTTCCACAGCCTCCATTGTTCAAGCGGCAAGCGTTGTCACCTGCAGATAGAAAATATACACCTTAGCAGCTCATCATTCACAAGCAACGAGGAGACCAACACAGAAATATCTTTGCTGCAAACATGAGAAACATTTGTCTGGTTACTTAAATACTGTTTGTGCACAGGCCCCGCAGGCAGCGGAGACATGAAATATTTGCGAACAGCCACCCTGCGTCTTTTGATAGTAAATTGTTCTTTCTTTTTCTCTACAGCTAAATAACATCACATGATCAATGAATATTGTGCTGGGCCCAAGTGCATAGTGGTGAGGTTTGTAGCCACTCACGGTCATGAAGGGGAATGGCAATGAACATCAGCTGATGAATGCTGTCCATGTTCAATAAGCTGGAATAATCAGATTTATAATAATAGATGCAGAGGAGGGCTTGTGCATCAATAGAGAGAATCCTTCTGTGCTATGCATACACACGCTCTTATCAAAATAAACACAGTACTGATTGTTAAAGCCCAATTGATCCTTTAGATTAAATTGAATACTTTACAGGTGCATAAAGCCAAAAGGTGTGCAAAGTCCTACAGTTTGTTTTCTTTAGAAATAAACAACATCCTGAGTAGATAAACCTGCTCCCTGACAACATCATGTATAGAATGATGCTTTCTCTCTTTGTGTAAGCAGTGATCTCTCTGCAAAGGTCTGCCACATTCCTTGCTGAGTTGAAATTAAAGCGCCATGCCACTACTAAGAGGTCCGTGGAGCTTAAGGCTGGGTTCAAACTAGTCCGATTCTCAGACCGACATGAGTAGCACAAGTCGCATTATGTCACAAAAACAATGATCCCCTATGAGAGCCATCTTAACTGGTCCGACTTGTGTTTTTTAAAGTCGGACAGACTTTGAAAAAGGTTCCTGTACTACTTTTGTCCGACTTTGATCCTACTTTAGCCCATTGAAAGGCATTGAAGTCGGATCAAAGTCTTTTAGCATGCGACTTGTGCTTTGGGGATCTTGAAGGGGAACTCCACGCCAAATTAAAAAAAAAAAAATGGCATGGGTCCCCCTCCAGGAGCATACCAGGCCCTTTGGTCTGGTATGGGTTTTAAGGGGAACCCCACACCGAAAAATGGCGTGGGGTCCCCCCTAACATCCATACCAGACCCTTATCTGAGCACACAGCCCGGCAGGCAAGGAAAGGGGGTGGGGACGAGCGAGCGCCCCCCCCTTCCTGGACCATACCAGGCCGCGTGCCCTCAACATGGGGAGTATGGGTGCTTTGGGGCAGGGGGGGCTCTGCGCCCCCCACCCCAAAGCATCTTGTCCCCATCTTGATGAGGACAAGGGTCTCTTCCTGACAACCCTTGCCGGTGGTTGTCGGGGTCTGCGGGAGGGGACTTATTGGAATCTGGAAGCCCCCTTTAACAAGGGGGCCCCCAGATGCCAGCCCCCCACCCTATGTAAATGAGTATGGGGTACATCGTACCCCTACCCATTTACCTAGAAAAAAATGTACAAAAAAACACACCACACAGCTTTTTAAAATATTTTATTAAATCAGCTCCCGCGTTTTCTCCCCTCTCTGGCTCTTTCTTCGGCTCTTTTGCGGGGGTCTTCCATCTTCTGAGGGGTCTTCTTTCTTCTCCTTCTCTACGGCGTCTTCTGCTCTTTTGCCGGTCTTCTCCGCTGTCCTCTTCCCTCTGTTCTTCCTCTCTTCTTCATCTTCTTCCCATGTTGACACGACGCAATCTCCTTCACAAATGCCCTCTCCGCTGTGTGCTGTGCCTTATATTGGCATGGGGCGGGGCCACCCGCTGGCATCACCGAGAAGGTCCCGCCCCTTGTGATGTCACACCCTGGGTGTGGCTGTGACATCACGGGGGGCGGGGCCTTGTGGGTACTACTGAGGGCAAAGGTTATTGCAGCATGTTGGCTGGGGACAGGATTTTTACATAGTCTTTGGCAACTTTTTAAAGAAAACAAGCTGTAAGACTGTGCATACCAATTCATTATAAATGGGCTGCTAACCTACCTGACGTGTACCTACAGTATTTGCCGAGCTACCACAGTGAACTACAATTTATGGAATGTGCATTGTGATGTGCTACCATGTTTTGTGCAATGGAAGCTACTGTACAGTGCACTGGGGTGCCATTATCATAGAGCAGGGGTCTCTAAACTGTGGCGGGTCTCTAAACTGTGGCCCTTTGCTTGCCTTTATTCAGCCCCCCAACTGACACCGATGATGGGCCACCATTCCTTCCACTGACACCAATGATGGGACATTATTCCTCCCACTAAAACTAACAATGTTGCATTATCACCTTCCTTACCACCGGGTAGTAGCCACAG
>BLSH010114110.1:1015262-1039592 GCA_018402905.1 Glandirana rugosa | reverse complement strand
CCCTCTCGGGGTTTGTCGGTTCCAAGAGCACGTTGTAGCGACCTACCTCGACCCCGAATCCATCCTGTGACATTACGAAAGACCCCTTATACTCGTTCGTTTGGACAGTCCTTATCTCAACTCGCTTGTGGACCTTCAAGCCCAAGACGACCAGGCAGGCTTGAAGCCCTGTTTCAGGCCCAGGCCCAGGCCTGCCTTGGGCTTGCTAGCGTGCCTGTTGCTTGGGGTAACTTTAGTTACCCCTGGGCTTGAAAATCCGTGTTTTTACCGACATCCTTTCAGGACCTTTCGGGGTCTCCCGACGTTTTCCTTCATTTTACCCCCATTCCGTGCGATCGTTCGGGTTCCGTCCGGACCCGGACCCGGACTTTGTCCCGAAGTTCGGACGGACCAGCAGAACCCGAACTTCCAGGTGTTCGCTCAACTCTATTCCTGACAGGTTTGCTTGCTCATATTCCCCAGAAAGCATTACAGTGTCCTACCTAAGCCCCAGCTCCATCCAGCGATGTTGCACGAGAACCTTGGCTGTTTGGGGCTCTCCCTCCTGATTGACTGAGACACAGCTGATACACAGCAGTGGGTGCCATTGGCTCCCGCTGCTCTCAATCAAAGTCAGTGAACCAATGAAGAGAGTGGGGGGCAGGGTTAAGCCATGGCTCTGTGTCTGAATAGACACACAGAGCAGTGACTCGGCTCAGGTTCCCCAATAACGAGCTGCTTGCTGTGGGGGCACATGGCAGGAGGGAGGGGCTAGGAGTGTTGATGAGGGACCCGAGAAAAGGAGGATCTGTGCAAAACCACTGCACAGAGCAGGTAAGTATAATAGGCTTTAATATAACTTTAAAGTGGTATGAGACCCAAAAGCCCAACCCCCAAAACCCACAAAATGTATTATATTGCACTTTACCAATGCTTAGATGTGGTAACTAATTTGTTTTCTTTTTTAGGCTTTATTTATCCTTTATTTTCACCTGCTGTTCCAGCCAGTACTGTCCTGCAAATGTAGCAATTCGAGGATTGGGACAAACCATTTACTACTGAGGGGTGCTTACAATGGTTTGTTTTTTTAAGTAAAACCTTTATCCCAAAAGGGAAAAAGAACTGTTACTTGTAACTGTCTATAAATTGCGAGCTGGAGTTTGACTTCAAATAGTTAGTGTATTTAAATCTGCTGGTACATCTAACACTCACCCCCCCCCCCCGATTGACAATGCTACTGCCTAAAGGCCTATGCTCCTTCATCCAGAGAGGGGGCATTCTAATACTTGAGGTATGTTACTGGCCAGATCACCAGGTGAAAATAGAAGTGGGAGGGTAAAAACCTAAAAAAGAAAACTAAGGCAGCCACCGCTAATGATTGGTAAGCCGCAATACATTGCATTTTTGATTTTGAGTTTAATAAAGCTTTCAATGTACTGAGTAGGGATGGGCGGAATGACCCCTGTTCAGTTCGCACCAGAGCTTTCAAACATCGGGAAAGTTCTTATAGTGTGGTCCGCCTTATTGTGTGTGCAGCAGGATTAAGAGCAATGAGCCATAATTGGATACAGTCATCATGACAGCGCCCAATCATGGCTCTGACAGTGCTCTGCGCCCTGATTGGGCAAAGCTTTTATTGCTTCAGCCAATCAGGGCTTTCAATGCACTGTGCAGCGACGCAGTGTATTGTGGACGTTCATCGGGCCGAACAAACAGTCGAACGACCCAATAATTTGGTTGTTCGGTGAATGGGCGAACAGCCAATGTTCGGTCAGAACTCATGCACGGGCCGAACCGTTCGCCCATCCCTAGTACTGAGCAGTTTAGTGAAGCCACATAAAGTAGATCGCATGTATTTAAAAAAATAGATGTAAATGCCACCATGGCCAATTTTTGAGTGACTCTCAGCGGGTCAGGTGCTCCATTACAGTCTCCATATTGTACAATAGCAGCCAGGCTGGTTGCTGTTGATGCTATGAGAATGAGTTATGTATAGCGAAGTAACATAACACAAGCAGCAGCTGCACAGCTAGTATTAGAATCCGTGGTGGCATTCATTGCGAGTAACACTTCCAGCAAGCAGATGGCTATATGTGCTAATATTGGAGCCTGAGGGGGGCAGAGGATGGCTTGCTTAATTTAAACCTTCTATTCCACTGTGCTGCCAAAATAGCATGTTCTGCTTGTAATGCTTAGGAATATTTGAATTTTACAAAATTATAATAATTATAAAAATGTTATAAAGCAAATCTGCATTTTGCTTGTTTTATACAAATTCCTTGTTGCCTATTGTATTGTACTATATTGTTTATAAAAGACGCACAGGTAAATATGATCAGCTCCAAGTGGACCTAAAACATTATGTGTATTTATCTATACAGCATCTCACAAAAGTGAGTACACCCCTCACATTTTTGTAAATATTTTATTCTATCTTTTCATGTGACAACTCTGAAGAAATTACACTTTGCTACAATGTAAAGTAGTGAGTGTGCAGCTTGTCTAAACCGCAGGCAACAAAAGTGAGTACACCCCTAAGTGAAAATGTCCAAATTGGGCCCATTTAGCCATTTTCCCTCCCAGGAGTCATGTGACTCGTTAGTGTTACAAGGTCTCAGGTGTGAATGGGGAGCAGGTGTGTTAAATTTGGTGTTATTGCTCTCACTATCTCATACTGGTCACTGGAAGTTCAACATGGCACCTCATGGTAAAGAACTCTCTGAGGATCTGAAAAAAAGAATTGTTGCTCTACATAAAGATGGCCTAGGCTATAAGAAGATTGCCAAGACCCTGAAACTGAGCTGCAGCATGGTGACCAAGACCATACAGAGATTTAACAGGACAGGTTCCACTTAAAACAGGCCTCACCATGGCCGACCAAAGAAGTTGAGTGCACATGCTCAGTGTCATAGCCAGAGGTTGTCTTTGGGAAATAGACGTATGAGTGCTGCCAGCATTGCTGCAGAGGTTAAAGGGGCCTAGGTCATCTTTATGTAGAGCAACAATTCTTTTTTTTCAGATCCTCAGAGAGTTCTTTGCCATGAGGTGCCATGTTAAACTTCCAGTGACTAGTATGACAGAGTGAAAGCGATAACACCAAATTTAACACACCTGCTCCCCATTCACATTTAAGACCTTGTAACACTAACAAGTCACATGACAACGGGGAGGGAAAATGGCTAATTGGGCCTAATTTTTTTTCCTTTTAATTTTTAAATCATCATTTGTTGTATGAGATCAAGTGCCCATGTGGGCTCATCTATGTGGGTGAGACTACACAAAAAGTAAAGTACAGTATTGCACCTCACAAGCACTCCATAAGAGTCACAGTTTCTCAATAACCATTGGCCAGGCATTTTGTTGAGAAGGGACATGCAATCTCACAATTAAACTTTATGGTGATTGATGGGGTTAATTGCAGTAGAAGAGGAGGCAACCGTGAATTATTGTTAAGGAAAAAGGAGGTACAATGGATACATTTTCTAGATACATTATATCCTAAGGGGTTAAACTCAGATATGGATCTGTACCTCTTTGCGTGAATTGATCTTCTACAATATATTTGAAGATGTGAACTGTGCTATATTTTAATTTTTATGTATATTTCCCAATTTTGTAATTATTATAGATGTATAGATACATTATATTACAGTATAGGACACTGTTAAGATGTATTTATTATAATGATTCACTGCATTTTATATCCACATCTGTATTGGGATTCTGGGGCTGTTGTTGATGGTGATTGTATCCAGCTTACAGCCATTCCCTTGCCTGTGATTTAATGAAGATTAGATGCAAATGTTATCTTGAATGGTTATCTAATTAATTGATTGGATTCCAAGTGTTCATACGATATATATATATATATATATGAGAGTATTATATGTTGTATTATGATGTGTTCAGGTCTGAGGAAGGGCGCTATCTGAAACAGCCCGAAACTGTAACGATGATGGAATACTACAAATTTTTGTATAGCCTTTTGTTACAATAAATGTTTGTGCAGCAATCCTGTGAACTCTTTTTTAATATATGACCTGTGGGATGGTCTGATTTCAGTGCACTTTGAAGTTACTGTTGTGCTGTTCACCTCATCTGTTTTGTATATATATATATTTATTTATATATTTTTTTTCATATATTTTTTTCTAAGCGCATTAGAGATGCCAAAAGGGAAAAGCAGAAGGTGCTTCTAAGTGCAGTATAAACAAGTATTTATTGCCTCAAGGAGATAAAACACTACAAGAACCAGTAGGTATGAAGGCTCATATGTGTAATAGAAGTCACTGAGTCCCAGCGGTATCCAGAAGACATCTAGTGGGTGTCTAGTGGGTTCTCTCCATATATGGGGTCCCTGTGTCAGGTGGGGGGGACTGATGGAAGATCTGGGGCCAGTCAGCAGGGGAGAAACATGGAAGGTGGAAACCAGAAGAACAATCACTGCTGTGGGAACCAGCATGAAACACAGGACCCAGAAGTGAAGGTTGAAGTGGGCGTGATGCGTTTCGGAGTGACCTATTGGCTCCTTCTTCATGCCGTGCAGTGTTGTTAAATGTCTGACACAGAGTAGCTCCTGCTGCAGCCCCTCCCCGTGTGACTTTTACCTGTTTATCTGCAGTCTTCTTTTCCCTACAGCTCACGAACCTAAGCTTATTTCTAATTCAAGGAAGCAGGGGACAGGGATTTGATGTCACACTTTGCACAGAATTAGAGCAGAGAGGTGAGTGCAACCTGAAACCTATGTGGCGGGAATGGACACCCCCCCCCCTATACTGTCAGACAGGGAAACATGCACGCCTGAGGCTGTCAATCACCCGATGTGTGCTGGGGATGGGGGGGGGGTCTTCCCCCGGGACTGCTTGGCATCAGCATAAACTGTCAGAAGTGACTTATCCAGATTGCAGATGGAGACAGCAGCAAGAAATCACACTAGGTGCTTTGGATTAAAGTACACACTATTAAGGGATATGCTTTGTTCATTTTTTATTTCAGAAGTTTACAACCACTTTAAAGTATACAAAAATAAAAACAATGAGGAGAGGAAAAAGAAGAGAGGTAAACATATAGAGGCTTTAAGGGTAGGAGCGGTGGGTGTGTCTGATTGGGGGGGGGGGGGGTTGAGTGTTACAGCGGCACTAAACTCTGCAAATACTTACCTTTGATCCATTGATGCAATGTCCACAATGACTCTTTCTAGTACTGGCATCTTCCCCCCCAACTTCTTCCCAGTGCTTGGATTTCAGCTGCCTTAATCGGAAAACTGAGGAATGATGTAACTCCCCTGCATATGCATGGGACATCATTCTGGTGCCAAGGTGTGCAGCTCTGCGATTGGGCATACGCAGCTCCATGTACACTCTGAAGAAGAGTGCAAATAGACAGGCACATTTATTTTATTGAAGAGATCAGTCCTAGACTTAAAGCCTGTCTCATATTTTTATCCTGAGAAACCTGATAATCGATCAGTTTATGGGGTTTTGTGTGACAGTGGAAGGGCAAGCACAGTCCTTGGCTCACAGAAAAAAAAAAAAGCAATTACCGCCAGTTTATAGATAAATGTAGAAGTTGGTGTAGAAGTTGAGGGAGTTAATCAGAGCTGATGAGCACTGACAAAGCTAGAGTAGAGGAATATGTAGCTGAACAGCAGGCTACATTTAGATAAATGGCAAATATTTATACAAGGCCAAATTCTGAAAGTTTTTTGCACAATAAAGAGCTTTTACATTCATGCTTCTCAATGGTAATTGTAGCTCTTTTATGACAATGCTGCAGCATATTAGAGATTAGAGCATTGTCCTTGGCCATCTAAACTAAAAGTTACATTGTATAAAACAAAATGCAAACTTCAAGAAAAACTTTAATAGAAACGATTGTAAAAATGTATTAATTATAGATTCTATAGGGCAGTTTTAAAGAACTTTTCACATTTTACTTCTTTTTTTTGGGTATATTTGGCAGCCTGCAGCCCAGGCGCTCTCTGTAGGGCAACAGAGACACACCTCCTCTGCTCCCATTGGCTAATCTTTAATGCCCAGCCCGGGTCTCTATTGCTTGGCAACAGGCCTTGCTCGGAAGATTGCTCCCCTCCACTCCCACTGGGTGGGGATGGTGCTCCCCTCTTCCACCTTCTGTGCTATCATTGGCTTCAGCTCTGTGGCGCAGTGTTTGAGGATTACAAGCCCCGAGCATGTGATAGCATTTTGATACCTGGCTCCTCCTGTACCCTCATCTTGCCTTGTGTGTTCCTGCACACCTTAGCTTATCTTCAGATTCTCTGGTAACTGACTCCTTGCACTGATTATGAACTGGCAGTTAAAAAAAACTCATTCTACACTCAGTATAAAATAATCAGTTGTGAAAACCAAATGTGTTGCTCTGAGGAAGAGGTTAAGACCTTGAAACGCGTTAGCCTGCCTGTGTGGGACACCATCCATCCGATGTGAGGCACACAAAATATGGATGTGAAGCTCCTTTATAACGATATGCTTTTAATGCAAACATCACGTGCATCACATGTCATTTGTATGTTTTTATGATTTTTTTATACATTTTCTATACTGAGGGTAATGCAGTAGGCCAGTGCGTCCTTGTCTTTGTGGTTTTGCTTAGTGTGAAAAAGACTACAATGGTAACAGTATATATATATATAAGTGAAAAGTAATACATTTCATTTAAAAGTTAGCTGTAAGGATACTCTCTACACTGCCAGGATAAATGACATCAATATAATGATACAAAAATATGAGTGCGCTGTCCCTTTAAAATATATCTCTAATCTAAAAACATACTAAATATATAATAAACTCAGTACGTAAATATTGACAACACACAGTAAAAAAAATTGTATAAAAAAACAAAAATAAGAAAAATAAAATGATGTTTATGTGACATGCAGCCCGAGGGAGTTGACACTATAAAATTTCTACATGAGGATCAATTATTACTAATGAAACAACTGAGGTTCCAAGCAATGTTGAGACCCCATGGATGGTAAGTTTTTTTTTTTTTTTTGTTTTGTTTTTTAAATTGTCTTTATCCAAAGCTTACATCTTTATTTCAAATGTTTTTTATTAATTTTTAGCACAAATACAGAAAGACATATGGTAGGATGGTAAGTTTTTAATTCATATATTCAGCCTGTTTCTAATTGTGAGATTCCCTCTTTTTACCTTACTTCCCCACCAATGTTGGGAATATTTCATTATCCCAATTACTTGAATCCACAAAGGGTTTTTTTGTGAATTTGGGTATTGCAGATAAACAATTTTATATGTCTGATATTCTGACCACCACATTTACAAACACCTCCTACATAGAAAAAAGTAATAATTCAGAAGAGATGAACAGGATATTAGGAGATGAAAATACTTATGAGGTTATCAAGAAAGACCCTACACAACAGTATAAAAAAACAATTGAATAATCTTGTTAAAGTGGGGTTTACGTGACACAAAAAGACGACTTTTCTATGGTTTGAGATTGCTAAAAATTAAAATTGCATTGCGTTAATTATTTAATTTTTGTTTTACATTTCTTTTGTTCATTGTGTTTGTTTCACCAGATCAAGATCCCCATTCAGCTGTGCAGCAACAGGTCACTTTTAATAGTGGTCATTTTTGTCTGCAATCAACCAGCAATAGATCACCACAGTATTGAACTAATGTTGAAGAAAGATGCTGGATGTGCTCATTCATCTGGTTCTGAGTTTATTAGCTTTTTTGAAGGAAGGACTGGAATGAATGAATAAACGCCCAAGCTCTTGACTCTTCTAAATGCGCCTAAACAGAATTGCAAAAATGTGGCTTTAGGTACATTTGTTAAGCTGCTTTTTCTTCCCCTGGAGTAAAGGCATCTGGGGAAGAAAAAAAACTGCATTTTGTGAAAGAGGCCTAATGGCTGGTTACTTTTATTTTAGCGCCATTGATAATGCACTAGGCTGGTGCATGCTTTTTGTGATTTAGTGTTGTAGACTTCCTAAGCATTGGGTCCTCTCAGGTCCTAAAGCCGGTTGATGTGGATATAGACTGTAGCACTGGATCCACAAGCAAAGGCAGATCCACCATGGAAAGGTATATGGTCAACACACTTAGGTGAGAAAAAAAGAAGCTAAAAAGGCCTTTAAAGTATAAAAAAAAACCTTATGAAATGGTGAGGGGGTAAGAGGAGGGATATAGCACCTCTGGAGATGGAATTTAAAGGCATGTCTCCTTGCCTTATTTTCACATTTCCCTCTGTTTCTTTGCTTTCTTTGGAGGACATCTATATTTTTCAGTGCTAGTTTAGTGTTTAGTTTCTATTGCCCATGCTGATAGGACTTAAAACAATATTAGAACATGCCAGGGCAAGTGTAAACTTTTATGTTTTCATCCTCTGTACCAAAGCTTGTCTTTGTTTTTTCTTGTTTCATTTCTCTTGCTTTTATTCAGGCAAAATACCATTCAGCATTATTCGCCCTAGAGTCCAATAGACTATTTTCTTTTGCGGCATTTGACTCTCCGCATCGAAATGGAAGCTTGTTTTCTGCAGAATTAAAAACAATTGATCGCTTAACTACAGCTTTGAAACATTTTGTGTGTCATTATTTTCTGTGTAGAGCTTAGCCTCTGGGGGAGTAGCAACAAAAACGCTGTGATTGCAACCGCATCATAAAGTTGCTATGACTCTTACTTGGCCGAGAAAAAAAAAATATATATTTTCAACACAACAGTCTGTTTTTTTTTGTTTCCTGAATTGTAATCATATCTTTAATTGGGAATGTTCCAGCACTTGTAAAATGTATTAGCTTAGGAATTAGATAGAATTTATCCATAATCAATGTGCCTTTATTGCAGTGTGCTATCCCCGAGGCTTTGAGACTTATCTAAACCCACCACAATTTATCCACTCTTGTGCTGGGGATTGTTTAACTTTAATCAGCCATTAAATAGGACTTACGTCTCTACCTATATATGATTACAAGTGGTTTGGAGCTGATTAAATAAGATCAGCCTTCAGAAACACAATAATCAAGTTGTTATGATTTTATGATGAAATAAATCCTTTATGTGTAAAATTCGTTTTTGGAAATGGGAAAATAATTAACATTTGACAAAAATGATTGAATGCATTGCCCTTCAGTAGGTTGTAGCTATGAGCTATTTTACTGATCTATAAGTCCCTATGATGAAAAAAGTGAAAATCCATGTTTTTATGGACCTTGCTCTGTGCACTGGTCCAGATCATTTAGTGGAGGGGGGATTATGGTGCGGGGCTGTGTTTCAGAAGTTAGGCTTGGCCCCTTAGTTCCAGTGAAGGGAACTGTTAAGGCATCAGAATACCAAGACATTTTGGACAATTTCATGCTCCCAACTTTGTGGGAACAGTTTGGGGATGGCCCCTTCTTGTTCCAACATGACTGCACACCATTGCACAAAGCAAGGTCCATAAAGACATGGATGAGCGAATTTGGGATGGAGGGATTTCACTGGCCTGCACAGAGTTCTGACCTCAACCCAATAGAACACCTTTGGGATAAATTAGAATGGAGCCAGGCCTTCTCATCCAACATCAGTGCCTGACCTCACAAATGTGCTTCTGGAAGAATGGTCAAGCACTCCTAAACCTTGTGGACAGCCTTCCCAGAAGAGTTGAAGCTGTTATAACTGCAAAGGGTGGGCCAACTCAATATTGAAAGTTTGAATGCATGCTATGTAACATGTAAAGTATAATGCTTATAGGTGTTTATTATTACAGAAATCACAGTATTCTCCCTAACAATGCCTTCATCCGTCTTTCCAGAAGTATAAAAAGTAATTTTCGCCAAACAAAAAAAAACAGTTTGCTATCAGTTGCCTTTCCCTGCAAGAACTTCTCTCTGAAAGCAGTTTATTTTTGTTGCCATCAGCAGCTAATGAGGGAATCATTTTTTTCGCCTTCCTGACTTCACATGGATTTGTGACAAAAGAATTGTTCATACCAAGTCTAGATGATGCCCCCCCTTTACTTCAATTTTCATTGTGAAAATGATTTCCTTTTTAATCGTTTTAAAAATATGCATTTTTCTTAAATTTAAGAAATGTGAAATTGAAATAAAGTGAAGCTACGTGTCTAAAGAAAATTACAGGAAGACAATTTAAACCAGTAGATAATAAAGGTCCACAATTACCCTATAAATGGATAACTATTTCAAGATTCTCTTTCCTTCTTTTCCTGCTTTCATGAAAAAAAACTTTGCTACAACAAGGTATACAATCAAACAGCGGCATGGATCAATTTTATCATGAGTGCTCTGTTCAGAACACTGTGGGCAGGTGAGGATATGTTTTACCTTGCTGTTTTCTGGGGTCATAAATCTGAAGACCGAACAGTGGCGGCCTCTCTTGCCGCAAAAGAGAAATATTATTGGTTCTCAAGTTGAGCTGAAATATGTAGCCGTTCATGTAATCAGTCCAGAAGATGTATTGGCCATGGTGGGAGAGGCCGAACGGATGGTTTAACTCTTTCCCGCTACCTACTACCTGAAAAAAAGAAAACATTGAGTGATAGATAATAACATTTATATTCCATACTAGTTCACAGCTCTTTTTTGTAAATCCAGGTATAATCACCCAGAGACTTGAAATGGCAGGCAACCAATTCAGCTGTTTTTGGCCAGATCAGTCAATTATCTCATGTCTAAGGGTCAGAGAGCTGAAAGCTCTCATGGAAAAATAATGAATATGTATGGATTGGCAACTGTTGCCTCCAAGTATATGCCTGCAGTGCACTTCTCCTCCTTCCCCCTGTATATGAATGAACATGTACTGAACAAGCATTCCTGTTTATGTTACAGTTGCTCCAGACACATGTTAGAGAGTGCTTGGATTGTGCCTGTATTTTTTGACCTTTTAGCTATAGCTCTCAGAGAATAGGTGCAGGTACTCAACAGGGTGCAGGGCCCATGAGTAAGTGTCGCACAGGGTTCAGGGCACAGGAGTAGGTAACACACAGCCCACTGTACAACCACCCCCCCCCCCGTTCAGAACTCTTCCCCCAAATCCCCTTCCTCTAATGCAAACATTTCCCGCCATGGTGCTATATGCTGGGTGTCCAATGCACCCCTGTGCCTTTAAGGAGGGGTGGACTCCCTCCAGGCTAACCTGCCCTCTGCCTATCCATTATAATGCATGCGCTTCTACTATGGAGGCTCTCAAAATGCAGATAACACTGGGGTGGCCCATGTATTTGCAAATGCGTGCTAACTAAACTCCTGCTTTTAACTCATACTGTTAGGCAGGATAATCTGGTTGGTTGCAAGCTGGTTGGTGTGTTGAGCTGGGAACTTTCTTTGGTTTTGTTTATTTTTGATTGTTTTGCCCTTCCATGTGCTCCTTACCGCAAAGGCCAATTATAGGAGGGGGCAGCTTATTTGTTTGTACTAACGCAAAGCTCTTCCTACAAAACTCCTCTCCCCCAGTGCAGCCTTTTCCCACTAAATATCCACCCAGGACAGAGCTCTCCCTCCAAATTACAGAGCACTCTCTCCCATTTCCAGTACAGAAGGGAGCCTCTTGAGCCAAGACTGCAGACAGGAAGAGGCAGGTTGTACTAGTAGTAGTGTAGTCTCACTGAGCAGGTGGCGCAAGTACCTCCTGTCCTCACTGGAGATTCCAAGCAACCAAAAGGACACTTAGTATCTCCACATATAGGATCAGTGCCAGGAGTGATGGTGCTAGTGTTGGAGGTGCCAATACTGAGTAACACTATGTTCCAGCTAAATAAATGTTCTAAGTACCCTTAAAATGACCTGTACTAAAGAAAGGAAGCCAGTAGGAAGTATGAAGTGCCAGATCTCTCGTTTTTGTCAAAGATCCTGACAAGGTGTTCAATCTATTATGGGTGAACCTCCCCTAGGCTGCTCTTCAAAGAGCAGGGGTTACAGTTCAACTTGTTTTGCAATATAACTACAGATGTATGGAGGAAAGTGCCACACTCATATTGCATCCAGAAAAAAATTAATGCAATGCTGTATAAAATTAAAAAGTCAGTGTATTTTGGGGCTTCAAAATGATTTATTGAAGCTTGAGTGGAGATAGAATGAAAAGCAAAACTTTAAATGTACACACATGCACACACGTGGATAAACATGAACTTTGCTTTGCTTTTGCTTTAATCAGACAAAGGGAGCCTGAATGTTAGTAGCTTCTGCTGTGCTATCATTATACTGTGCTAACTGGCCATGCTCTGAGAATTTGTAATGTGATAAATGTTTATTTGTAATGCAAATATATTAAATTACTATAAAGATATAAGAATATATGCAGTAAAAAATGTTTAAAAATAAATAAAATCGACCCAATCCCATCATAGATTTGGATCAACAAACTTTACCAGCAACTGTGCAGTGTGAGGGGCTACCTGACTGTCTAAGGCAGCCTTTCTCAACCTTTTCAACACCGAGGAACCCTTGAAATAATTCTCCGGTCTCGGGGAACCCCTGCTAAAAATTGAAAATCTACAACTCATGATACATTAGTGTGATGGTCAATGGGAAGAATGTTCCTTACACTTGTGGTCATTGGGAAGAATTACCCCCTTACAGATAGCTAAAAAGATCAATGGTATTAGTGGGAATTTATCTGAGAGGTAGAAATGGACCTTTGCTCAAGGAACCCCTAGGAACCTCTGGAGGAACCCTAGGGTTCCACGGAACCCTGGTTGAGAAACCCTGGTCTAAGGATCAGACAACAATTTAATTATATATATATATATATATATATATATATATAATATATAATATTATATATATATATATTTAAATAATAAATAATGCATTCAATTGTGTATAATTTCCTTGAGAATATTTGCAATGTATATAATTTCACATGCCCCAGATTGTGCAATTATTGGACTAGATAAGCTTTTGCTAAGGAGATCTGGGAAGACATGGGCTGCAGAATTAAGGGCTCAGGAAAAACTGTTCCTAGAACCGCAGGCAAAGTATACACAAAGTGATCTGGTGAATTAAAGGATAAGTCCATTCAAAACTAACATTTTCATTTTTGATAGGGGCAGGAGAATTCAACTATTTGACAATTTATTTTATTTCTTGGGTCTACACACCTGCTGGATATGTGTTTCTATAATAAAATACATTTGTTTCACATGCAAAAGGGCAGTTGGGCCATAACTAAAATATCGCTCAAATACTGCCAGAAACAAACAACATGTGAATGGTGTCCTTGACAATTATAACATTTTAAAAGGAAACTTAGTTCCACCTTTACAGAACTCTAATTCATTTACCTTTCTGTTGGTCCCATTTAGAAAAATCTGCTCAATGTGGTCATAATAAGCATCACACCAGTACAGCAATTGGTTCCCATAGTCCAGTGATAATCCATTGGGCCACAACATCTTGGAGGTGACAAAAACCTGCCGATTAGCCCCATTCATCCAGGACTTTTCTATACGTCCAGCACCATCATTAACAACATCCTCCTCCCAGTCCGTCCAGTACATCCAGCTGCAAAACCCAAAAGACAAAAGCGTTTAAAGTTATCATTATCATTAAAAAAATACTCCAACCCAGGGGTGTCCAAACTTTTGACCGTTCTGGGCCACATTAGAAGAAGAATTGTCTTGGGCCACACATAAAATACACTAAGAATAAGGATAGCTAATAGATAATACAAGTCAGGCAGATCACAAGTTAATGATCACTGATATAGATAATGTACCTGTCTGAGTAATAAAACTTATTTTTTTTGTAATATTTTTTATTAAAAAAGTAAAAGAGGGCAACATAAAACTAGTGCGATATTTGACACTGTTTTTGATAAACAAACTCATCAATATCTGTTTGGATGGATGTAATAGCAATTCTCATGTATTTTCAAGGTGCTGTGGGAGATTAGCTTGTGGGGATCATCTTTCCTGAGGAAAATAGTCAGCGTGCAGGCAACTTTCTTTCAAATCTGGCGACTTGCCAGGTTTATTTAAAAAATAGGTTTGCAGGTTAAAACAAACAAAACAGAAAATAAGTCCTTGCCATCTGGCGCTAAACTAAACAGTACAGTTTCCTCACTATACGGTGTGGGGCTGGCCCCCTGACACCCACAAAATATAAGCCAAAATGCAAAGCTTGTCTTTTTAAAGTCCAAACAGACACAGAGCTCCCTCAGATTTCCCCTCTGAGTTCCAGGTCAGAGCTCAAGTGAGATCTCTTCCTGATTATTTAAGCCACCTGCTGGTGGACTCCAGTGGACCACAAACTCTGGACCAGAACCAGCCCTGCCACGGTGGCTGGTAAAATCTGGACCAGACTCCATTTAATACAGTCCAAATGAACGCATACGAGGCGACAGGTAGCGTCCGTATACCACTTTGCCTCACATACCGTCAAATATATTTTGATTGTAATTTTGCCCTTCGTGTGCTTCATCCTTAAAAATAGTTGCTTACGAATATAGGTGCTGTCGAAAACTGACGACATGATTAAGGCATGACTGATAAGTTTAAATGCGTTTTTACAAGAAAAAAAATCCCCCAAAAATCAACATTTTCAAGTAAGTTTACAATTTTGAGTTCAGCCGGATTCATAGCTGCCTTGGGCTGCAGGTTAGACACCCCGACTCTAACCCTTCCTCTGCCAGGGCCATTTTTATGTACATTTTTGCAAAAAATGCACATTTTAGGCAGGAAGATTACTTAAAGAGGTTGTAAACTCTTAAAAAAAAATAATAAGCTCATTATGAAATACTTAGCTTTGAACGAAGCCCCCACAGCGGCGCCCACACAACGCTGGGACGTCTGACATCTTCCTCTGAGTTCCTTCCAGGTTCGCAGGCTCCGGCGCTGTGAGTGGCTGAGACCGCGATGATGTCACTCCCGAGCATGCTTGCGGGAGCCGCCATTCATGGCACAGGGCTAGGAAAGGAAATGGCACCCATAGCCCTTCCTTCAGAGTGCATGCGCCAGTGATGTCATTGGCTGCATGTAATGCAAATATCTCTTAAACTGTACACATTTAGGAGATATTTGCACTACCTATAGGTAAGCTTTATTATAGGCTTACCTATAGGTAAATGTCTGCAGAGGAAGATTACTTCCTCTTTAAAACCCCCAGAACACTGTATTTGATAAAAGCAGAGACCCTGTGGAATAAAATGACAGTGGTTGCAATGTTTTATGTTACACAAAACCTGTGCTACTGTTTATCAATTTTTTTTTCTTTCAATAAGGTTTTATTGATGGCACAATTTTGGTATAGTACATCTAGTGGGATATTGATCGTACAGGTAAATTATAACACATAACATACCGTAGTAGTAGATAGTGTATATAATGTTAAGAACAATTATACTATATGGGATGAGTCCCATATGCAGTCATCTACAATATGATAACAGATTATAGATAACTAATATATAATAACTAGAGTTGAGCGAACAATTGGACGTTCGGGTTCTGTGGGTCCGAACAAACTTTGGGAAAAAGTCCAAGTTCGGCACCGAACGTTTCCCGAACGTTATCCCGGACCCCGAGCCCCATTGAAGTCAATGGGGACCTGAAGTTTTAGGCACAAAAATGGCTGTAACAAAGTCCTGGCAAGTGCTAGAGGGCTGCAAAAGGAAGTAAAATGGGGGTAAGAGTGCAGCAAGTGCCCTACAAAAAAATGGGGATAGGGAAAATAAATTAAAATCAAATAAACTAGGAGATGATTTTGAACAATAATGTGTCACTTACAGCTGCAGCTAAAACCACTCCCTTTAGAACTAGGAGATGATTTTTGAACAATAATCTGTCCCTCTAAGCAGAAGCCTCTACCTAGTGCAGTCAGATCGCTCAAAGCAGCAGTATGTGAAATCTCAAATTACTCCCACAATATGATCGTTGTGTACGATCGTAGCGTGTTATGCAGAGTTTGATCTGCAATCGGTCACTCAAAGCAGCAGTATGTGAAATCTCAAATTTTTGCAATCTGTCCCTCAGAGCAACAGTAGTAGTAATCTCAGGATGCAGGATCAGATGTTAAAATGTCTGCAAACTGTCCCTCACAAAAACGCCGGCAGCATCCTCTCCCTACACTAACCCAAGAGCATGTGACATGCAGCATTTTGACTCCAGCCTCATATAGAGGCTGGGTCACATGATGCACTGGCCAATCACAGCCATGCCATTAGTAGGCATGGCTGTGATGGCTTCTAAGGGCAAACCAGTGAAACGCTTGTTGATTGGCTGCCCTGCAGCTATTCAACATGCGTGATCAACTACCAGAACCCAGAACCCGAACCCGAACGTTTTTTGAAACGTCCGTGTTCGGGTCTGGGTCCCAGACACCCCAAAGTTCGGTACGGACCCGAACGTTACAGTCCGGGTTCGCTCAACACTAATAATTACATCATATCATATCGGAGTTAAATGTAAATGCAAGTGTGGGTTAAGCAACTGCTTGCTGTATTACATTTAGTACCAATATATGTTGCCATTTCCTGAGATCTTGAATTGAATATAACAAAGATAAAAGCAGAAGAAGGGACCTTATAGAACAAGGTCTAAAGACTATTAGATAAATAGTAAAAATAAAAATAATCACAACCGGAAATCATGTAAGTAAAGAAGAAGAGATAAGTACGGAGTGAGCATTCATGTCACAATTATTTTCTCGTTAGGCTTATGTCATAACTGTGTTTATTACATTTTTATCAATATATTTAGCAAATATACTCAACTTGATGTTAGTGTACACAAATGCAATATGATACCTAATTTTTTGGTAAAACACAAAATATGAAGTTGTGTTTAATAAATAAATAAATAACCATATATGTCTAGCCTGAAAATTGTGCTTGCCCATGAAATGGCAATAAAATACTGTATGCAAAATTGTCAATAGGCAAGGCTTTAACAATCTTCATAGATTATCAATTTAGAGTTAACAGTAAATGATGGACCTAGAATCTTTGCTTTCATTTAAACATACACAATGATACCTAATATGTCATTGTGACATCATGGTGATTTGTGTTTCTTCATTGGTGCTTTATGTATTCTGTCTACCTCTGTTACAGAACACATATCAGTGACTTTCTACATGTCGAGTGATTTAGTGTTGCGTTGATGGAAGTTCTACTCCCTATACCAAGCAGGTACACCAGCAAGAGAAAGATTTACAACTGCATAAATAAACATTAAGTCAAGAGGATAAAATAAGGCAGCCGTTACGTTAAAGAGTTGTATCTCGCTAACATTTTGACCCCGGTTTTTGGCTGTCAATCATTGCACCTTGTCCTGCCACCAGGATAATCAGCAACAATCACTGCTGTATGGCTTATTGGCAGGAAGGTAATGGATGATTTAATGGTGAACTATATAGGCAGCTTCCCGGGGCTTATGGAATTGTTGAACAGGATTTTAATATGAATCAAATAATGTGCAACGCATGGGGCAATTAAACCCTTTGTTTCCTTTCATGCTCATTCAATATTTGGGCAGCAAAACAAAAAAAAAGGACACGATGCAATGCTTCACCGGCAAACCGATCACAGGATGGGAGCGATTTAAATGACCAAGCCTGCGAGAGAAGCAATAAATCAGAACGAGTCTACTCTACATTAAGAAGAGAGGCAATCACTCCCATTTGTACATCACTTGTCTAATAGACATACAGACAACCTTTTAGGCCTGGGTCAATATTCTTCCCTGTGTGTTGAGAAACACGATAAATCAATGGAAGCCCTAAAAACATTTATAGGACTTGTTAAAGGATAATTACATTTTCTTTTCTCGTGCTGGTTTGTTATAAATGCCTGGCTATGTTTGTTGTCGGTGGTGGCGCTGAGAGCCAGCATGGGCCCCTGGGCAAACATACTTGCTGGGCCCCTACTACCATTCATACGCTTTGAAAAACGTTGATTCAAAAACAAAAGGTGAACTCAACTGTCAATAAACATATACTATTTTTACTGGCTCTATCTTATCTTTTTTCAAGTAGAGGAACATGGTGCAAGAGTTGGTTATGCTCTGTGTTTGACTTTCCTTCTGCCTATTAACCACCTCGCATCCGCGCCATAGCCGAATGATGGCTACAGCGTGGCTCTAAAATGCCTGGAGGACGTCTATAGACGTCCTCCCATTTGGCTCATGCTGGGCGCGAACCCACGATCTCCTTACAGAGAGGAGGAACGGGGAACCACCGAAGTAAACACGGCGGTTCGCCGTTCTGTGAGGGGGGCATGACAGATCTACTGATCCCTGTCACTGGGATCAGTTAGATCTGTCATGCCCCTGTCAACCCCGCCCCCCCCCCACAGTTAGAACATGCCCAGGGAACATAGTTAACCCCTTCACTGCCCCCTGCAGGTTAACCCCTTCACTGCCAATGACATTTATATAGTAATCAGTGGATATTTACATTTCTGATCGCTGTATAAATGTCATTGGTCCCAAAAAAGTGTCAAAAACGTCCGACATGTCCGCCCCGATATCGCAGCACCGCTAAAAATCGCAGATCGCTGCCATTACCAGTAAAAAAAAAAAAAATAAATAAAAACGCCATAAATCAATGTCCATAGTTTGTAGGCGCTATAACTTTTGCACAACCCAATCAATAAACGCCGATTGCGATTTTTTTTACCAAAAATATGTAGAAGAATAAATATCGGCCAAAACTGATGAATAAATTAGTTTTTTTATTTTTTATTTTTGGATATTTATTATAGCAAAAAGTAAAAAATATTGTCTTTTTTTCAAAATTGACGCTCTTTTTTTGTTTATAGCAGCGATCAGAAATGACGCAGAGGGGATCAAATACCACCAAAAGAAAGCTCCATTTGTGGAAAAAAAGGACGCCAATTTTGTTTGGGTACAACGTCGCATGACTGCGCAATTGTCATTCAAAGAGTGACAGCGCTGAAAACTGAAAATTGGTCCAGGCAGGAGGGGGGTTTAAGTGCCCAGTAAGGAAGTGGTTAAAGTTCTAATAAACCCTAAATTTAAATCAGCTAAATACATTCCATTTGCATCAAAACAAAAGGTATGCAAAGTCTTCCAGTTCCTTTTTTTCTAAAGCAGCCACAGCCTGAGTAGATAAGCCTGCCCTCTGTCAGTATGCTGTAGAGAAGGACCCTTGCTCTCTATGTGGAAGCAGAGGTTTGAGACATCCCCTGCTACAACAGACCTATAATTCTGCAGGAAGCAAAGCTTATGCACACACCTGATTGGAGAGCTCTGGCTCTGACTCAGCAGGGGCCTGTCAGATCTCTGCAAATAGACCGCGGCTTACTCACAGAGGGGCACACTCTGTAACTAGCTGTCAGGACATTGGCTTTTTTATTCAGGTTGTGGCTGATTGTTAAATAAAACATACTGTTAAGCCTCGTACACACAAACCGATGGTTGGTCAACCGAACGTCCAACTTTTGTCCAAATTGGGCGACGGTGGTTTGGTCTAGCGTACTAACGTGAATCAAGTAATCAGCCAACAAAGCCGAACGTAGTGACGTGTTACGAGCGTATAACAAGGAAGTTCAGGTGAATGTAATTTGTGAATTACAAACAGGTTACACGGCCGAACACTTCCTGGATTCCGAGCATGCGTGTTTGCACTTCCAACTTTTGGTTTGTCAACTTCTGTACACACGAGCCAACAATTGGCCAACGCCTTGTTGGCCAACACCAGTTTTCTAGTCTTGTTGTCCAACTTCGATTGGTACACACGATCTGATTATCAGCCAACAGGCTGTTGAACGACCGCTGTTGACTGATAATCGCACCGTTTGTATGGGCCTTAAGACAATGCCCACCTTTTGTTGTGATGCACCTAGAATTTCGTTAAATAAATTCATTTTTGGACAAAATTTGGCATATTTGTGCATTCGAAAACAAATTTTCCGAAAGAACGAAAATCCGAATGAACAAAAATCCAAAATAAAGAAAATCTGAATAAACGTAAATCCGAAATAACAAAATTCCAAGATAGTGAAAATCCGAAAGAACAAAAAATGATACAACCTACGAGTTTAATGAATCAATTACATTCAGATAATTAATTTTTTCGTATTTTCAATTATAATTAAATTATTAACTATTATAGTTTTTATTATTACTATTATTATTATTATTAACCACTTCAGCCGGGGAGCCATCAATTGACGTCCGCCCCTTTGCGCGCTCCCCGCGCACCCTCACAACCGCCGCTGGTGCGCTCTCACACCCGCCACATGCTGCGTGAGCATGCCCACGGGTCGGGCAGACTCGATGTCCACCAGAGACCCGCGATCGTCTAACAGAGAGCCAGAACGGGGAACCACCGATGTAAACACGGCGGTTTCCCATTCTGTGAGGGGGGACATGACAGCTCTACTGATCCCTGTGATCGGGATCAGTTAGATCTGTTATGTCCCTGCCAGCCCAGCCCCCACACAGTTAGAACACAGTGAGGGAACACAGTTAACCCCTTGATCGCCCCCTTAGTGTTAACCCCTTCCCTGCCAATGACATTTATACAGTAATCAGTGGCTATTTTTAGATCTGATCGCTGTATAAATGTCATTGGTCCCAAAAAAGTGTCAAAAATGTCCGACATGTCTGACGCAATGTCGCCAACATTACTAGTAAAAAAAAGAAACAAATAATAAAAACTGCATAAATCAATTCCAATAGTTTGTAGACGCTATAACTTTTGCGCAACCCAATCAATATACGCCTATTGCGATTTTTTTTACCAAAAATATTTAGAAAAATATATATCGGCCTAAACTGATGAATAAATTTGTTTTGTTTGGTTTTTTTTTGGGACATGTATTGGCAAAAAGTAAAAAAAAAAATATTTTTTCAAAATTGTCGCTCTTTTCTTATTTATAGCGCAACAAAATAAAAACCGCAGAGGTGATCAAATACCACCAAAAGAAAGCTCTATTTGTGGGGAAAAAAAGGACATCAATTTTGTTTGGGTACAACATCGCACGGCCGCACAATTGTCATTCAAAGAGTGACAGCGCTGAAAACTGAAAATTGGCCATGGCAGGAGGGGGTTTAAGTGCCCAGTAAGCAAGTGGCTAATTATTTATTATTATAAACTATTAAATTATAGGTATTAGAATTTCCTTTCAAATTTGGCTAAAGTAACTGTTAGTGAACGTAACAAATACAAATGCATCCGAAATCACGAATTATCCAAAGTAACAAATGCCAAATCTAAACGAATAAAATATAACAAATATGAATGCATCTGAAGTTACGAATTATCCGAAGTAATGAATGCCACATCTAAACGAATGGAATGGAAAGAATATGAATGCCCCCTGCTCTCTGCTCACAGAATTTGATTGACAGCAGCAGGATGGGCAATGGTGCCCGTTGCTGCCTCTCTGTCCTGTGAATGCAGTAAGAGAGGTCCCTACAGATGGGTACAGTGCTGGATCGAGTGAGGATTTGAGGTATTTAGGGGGTGAAGGGGCAATATTGTTAATGTTACAATTTTACCTTAAAGAGAAATTCAGGATTTTTTCTTTTAATGAATCATAATTACCTAGGTGGACGCAGCTTCAGGCCAATGCTTCATCTGTCCCCTGCTACTCGGTTCTCAGGGCTCAGTGAGAAGAGAACTGGTGACTGTCAGTCACCGCTGTCTGCTCTGCCCCTGCCGTGCTCACTGGAGTGCTGGGCTGCGGAGGAGGCAGGAGTGGCTGACCCAGGATCTCAGCGGCTTGCTGAGAAGCTGACCCAGGTGCCGGACCAGGGTTTTGTGAGGATTCCGACCATATGGTCAGGATCTTTCCCCAGCCTAGACCAGTTCTTTAAGTTCATCCCGCTGTCTGCTGAAAATGGGTCACAGGAGTCCAGAATGAACTGCATTCCTGTGATCCACAGGAGAAGTACAGCCAAACAAGCTTTGGCTGTACTTTTCCTTTAATGCAGAGAATGCATAAAGATAAAAAAAATGTATTGGCTTTAGAACCACTTTAAGAGTACTATGTCCAATGAGGATGCAGACTCTACTAAAATCAGGGATAGAGCTGTGATCATACAGTCATGTGAAAAAGTCAGTACACTGCATGGACTTTTTTTATTATATTTGAATAAGCAAACATTAGATCTCCATTTCAACAGTACACACGGATGCATGTTTTGTGATGCAGCACACTACAATGAACAGTATTATATTACCTTGTGTTGTGGTAAGCTGAAACACATGTGACTTGAAGCAGCATTGTATTAGGGCATTAGGGTGCCAATCAAAATGAATGACACTACAGCGCACATAACGTGTTAACATGTGTTGAGGTAGCATGCACATTACTGCAACACATCCCATCACAATGTGTGTTTCAGCCTCTAGAGAAAAGGGAAAACGCCTTTATTTGGGGTGAACTACATATAAACCTCACCCAAACATGGGTAGAACACTCTGATGGTTCACACATGAGACAAAGATCAGAAGACCTCTTGTTGCCTGCTCTAAGGGCCGGTTCACTTAGGGGCGATCCAACTTCAAGCCAGACTTTGCAAGGTGATTGTAACGCGACTTCAGCGGGACTTTGCGCAACTTACAACGTGACTTAAAGTGACCTCCATGACAGGTGACTTTGCCTGTGGCCAATCAGAAAAGGGATGGGGGGTTGCCTGGGTAATGTGTGGGTAAATTATTTTCTTTTTCCTGTAAAGTCGCTTCAATATAGATGGGGATCCGACCTGGAGGTACCCTCCATTGAATTCTATGGGCACAAGTTGGATAGAAGTTGCCTTGAAGTAGTAGAGGAACCTTTTCTGAAGTCGGGACGACTTCAGTAGTGTACATTAAGACGGCTCTCATTCACTTCAATGGGATTTCTTATGTCAAGTGACTTGGGGAGACAGAAGTCGGATCCCAAGTCGCTGTAGTGTGAACCAAGCCTTAGAGATTCATCTTAACAATAGTATTCCTTGGTGTATCTTATGATCTATCAGGTAAAATAAATGTATTTTCCTGTTTTTGTAATAAACATGGGCTCTGATCTAATAGAATCTTTACAAAGAGAAACAAACTCAGATCAAATACGATATTAAGCTCTTGGATAACATGAAGTTCTCCACCCCTACCGATTGGCTTCAGGCTTTGTCTTCTTCACACAGAGCGGCACACTAAAAACTCATCATTGCATTGACAAGTTTGCATTTTGATACACTGTATCTTGTATTATTTACAACATCTGATGCTATAAAGGAAGGTGCCAAGATAAGAAAGGTAGAGAGAAGAGAGATGGGTGAGGAGGGAGAATAAAGCAAAAATCAAAAAGCCATTTTTTTGGTGACCATGCGATCACCGGGCAAGTGCATCCAAGGGAACCTTTTTAGTCTGATCACTGCAGCTTCTTGATAAACTCCTATCTAGCATGTCAATGAACTTGGTGATTGGCTCCTTGGGGAGCCTCAATATAATCTATAGTTAGCAGTGTCACAAATTAATGCAGAGAGGGAAAGATCAGACAAGTCTACCAGCAAAGGAAATCTCACATGACTATAATTAACCAATTAACAGAAAGACCCTAGTCACTGATTAGAATATTAAGGTATTAGACAACAATACTGATCACCTCTGTGGAGAGATGTAAGGCTTTTGTAGTTTGCTCCTCTTACAAACTCTTTTGTTTTTCTAATTAGTCAATCATCCAGAGGGTTTACATTATTTTACTTACAGTGAACTCATCATTAATGGAACAGCAAAGCTGAGATCTCACCTAACAATACTCATTTACAATTGCCCAGATTTCCTGCTGATGCAGATGCTTTGGTACTTTAGTAGAAATTTACCAGCAGAGGTGCGCTATACCCACACGCCACACCCACCATGACATAAAACGTCACTTTTATTTATAAGGACTCATACACACGGGCATAATAGCAAAACGTCGGGACCGACGTCAGGCAAAAATCGGCGTCAAAAACGTGATTTCGTCTGCGTTTTGCGCGTTAGTGAGCATCAGCGTCAATAGGCGTTTTGTTAACCACTTGCCGACCGCCGATCGGCGATTGACGGCGACAAAGTGGCTCGTTCCCGCAAATCGCCGTCATACGACGGCGGCTGCGGGAACGTGTATAGTGAGCGCGCGCGCGCCGCCGGAGGCGCGCCCGCGCGCTCACTGTGTCCAGGGGGGCCAGGGAGCGGGTGCGGCGGCTTCGATTGCCGCCGGCCACCCGCGATGCCCCCCCCGGAGCGAATGAGCGGAGGTCCGTGTATGTAAACACGGACCTCCGCTCTGTGTGAGGGGGAAGGGCTGTGATCACAGCCTTCCTTTACGTGAAGGCTGTGATAACTTCCCTTCCCCTGTTAGGGCATCCCCCATACAGTTAGAACACGCCCAGGGAACATAGTTAACCCTTAGCGCGCCCCCTGCAGGTTAACCCCTT
>BLSH010114110.1:991979-1006441 GCA_018402905.1 Glandirana rugosa | reverse complement strand
GGCCCCCCCCCCCCCCCGAGGTGCTCCTGGCTCATCCTCTTCATTGGGTGCCCCCCACGGAGAGATGCTTTCCATGGGGGGGCACCCGTGTGGGCGCGCTCCTGAGTTCTGCTTTTGCATCCATTGACACAGACAGCAGGACACGGCCCGCCCCCCCCCGACTCCCACGTCATTGGATTTGATTGACAGCAGTGGGAGCCAATGGCTCCTGCTGCTATCAGTCTATCCAATGAGGACCCGAGACAGTGTCTGGAGCTGCTGGGCTCGTCCTCGACGCTGGGACAATTGGGTTCAGGTAAGTGTTAGGGGGGCTCTGGGGGGGTGCTTCAGCACAGAAGGTTTTTAACCTTGATGCATAGAATGCCTTAAGTGAAAATCCTCGAGACTTTACAACGCCTTTAAGTTTGAAAAGTTAAAAGCAGGCACAAAATCATGTTATTTTCATCCTGAATACAACAAATATTGTGTATAAATAATTTATTTCCCTGATGAACAATGTTCACCCAAGATCAGTATTTGCATAATGAAGACAACTGGCCCAGCATCTTGATGGATAAACATATCAGCCTTCATATTAAGCAAAATCGTCCTATGGATCCAAGTCATCTACCCTGAATAGTGATTGATCTGCACCTCCCTGTTCACCGAAGAATTTGACACATTAATTCTGAGGTCATTTGTCATCTCTAATCTAAAGTAATGGAAGTATTCATTGCCCCAAAAACCATCTTTCAAATTAGCCTTGTGAGGGAGCTGTCATGCAAGTAATTGCCACACATTTTGCTTGTGACATTAACGACCAAACTGTAAATAATATTTCCTGATTTTTTTTTTCCTGTAAGGCATACAGATCAATAAGCCTCATACTACTATAAGCCTTATAGAGTGGCATGGCGTGGTAAGTGGAATTCAATGTTGTGATTTCTATTTACTTTTAGAATTAGGATTCTGGCTTGTTCAATGGCCAGTTGTTGAAGAAAATCTAACAGACATACAATGGGACAATAACTAATTGTGGCTGGCTGTTAACCTAAAATGTCCACATAGCATTATAATATATCACTCTTAGTCTGCAAACCTTTAGATTCTCACCTCAGGGCAAATACTGCAAGGGTATCTGTAATGAAAACGTCAAGGTCAACTATAGCATTATTTATTTATTTCAAGTACTTGTATAGCGCCAACAATTTACACAATGCTTTAAATTGCACATTCACATCAGTCCCTGCCCTCAAGGAGCTTACAATCTAAGGTCCCTAACTCCCATTCATACATATACTAGGGCCAATTTAGACAGGAGCCAATTAACCTACCAACATGTCTTTGGAGTATATGAGGAAACCCACCTAGGCACAGAGAGAACATGCAAACTTCAGGCAGGTAGTGCTGTGGTTGGGATTCAAACCAGTGACCCTAGCGCTGCTAGGCAAAAGGGCCAACCACTTAACTACTGTGCTGCCCCACATCTCATCATATGTATCTCAGCACCTGTGTCTGGTCATCATATATGGTTATATGAATCATTTAACCTTCTCATGGCATGTTTTCTGGAGTCCTATAAAACAAGAAGGCTTGAGAAGATTTATAATGGCACATCGTCACCAGACACAAGTGGTGAACTACATAATTAAATATTTCTAAAGTAGAGTTGAGCGAACCCGAACTGTAAAGTTTGGGTCCGTACCGAACTTTGGGGTGTCCGTGACCTGGACCCGAACCTGGACATTTGAAAAAAAGTTTGGGTTCGGGTTCTGGGTTTGGTTATTTGAGCCCGCCTGTTGAATAGCTGCAGGGCAGCCAATCAACAAGCGTTTCACTGGTTTGCCCTTAGAAGCCATCACAGCCATGCCTACTAATGGCATGGCTGTGATTGGTCAGTGCATCATGTGACCCAGCCTCTTTATAAGCTGGAGTCACTTAGTGCTGCATGTCACATGCTCTCAGGCTAGTATAGGGAGAGGATGCTGCAGGCGCTGTGAGGGACAGATTGCAGATATAATAACATCTCATCCTGCATTACAGAACGATCTGATTGTGGACTAAGTAGAGATTACTACTACTACTGCTTTTAGGGACAGATTGCAGATCTCATCCTGCATTACAGAACGATCTGACTGGACTAGGCAGAGTCTACTGCTTAGAGTGACAGATTATTGTTCTAAAATCATCTTCTAGTTCAATAGGGTCAGGTTCCTGCTGTTGCTGTAAGGGACAGATTATTGTTCTAAAATCGTCGCCTACTCCTATAGGGTCAGGTTCCTGCTGTTGCTGTAAGGGACAGATTATTGTTCTAAAATCGTCGCCTACTCCTATAGGGTCAGGTTCCTGCTGTTGCTGTAAGGGACAGATTATTGGTTTAAAATCATTTTACTTCCTTTTGCAGCCCTCTAGCACTTTCCAGGACTTTTTTACAGTCATTTTTTTGCCGAAAAGTTCGGGTCCCCATTGAGTTCAATGGGGTTTGGGGTAAAGTTCGGGTCAAGTTCGGTACCGAACCCGAACTTTTTCGCGAAGTTCGGCCAAACCCACCGAACCCGAACATCCTGGTGTTCGCTCAACTCTATTCTAAAGCCCTTTTCTCTCTGCAGACTAAAGTATTTTATCTGCTGTTGGTGAGACATAAGGAAATAAGGAGAGAAGGCGTTGTTTCCCTTTGTTTCCTTATGTGCATACAGAATTCCTTCTAGCTCTTGCTGAAACAGCCGCCACTAAGCCAAGCATTTAGGAATTATTAAACAATAAGGACTTTCACACATGTTGTCAAAGCCTTAATGTATATACCTAGACTGGCTCCTCTCAGCGTGACAAATAACCTCTTTGTTTTTATGTTGGTGAGACATCCATCTTAGGTGGCACTCAAGCTAGGACCAGACAGGTTACAGGCTAGACAGGATCAAATTAATGTACATGCATGTCTTTTGGTGTGTGGGAGGAAATCAAAGTATCCAGAGGAAATACACACAAACACAGGGAAAACTTGTAAATTCCAAGCAGATATGGAATTAACATGGACTCGAAATGGAAGGCTCTGGTACTACAAGTACGGATTGCTAACCACTAAGCCACTCTGCTGCCCAATAATATGTGATACCATTGAGATTTTGGTGCCCATTTAGTAACTTTTTTTTTCATTATAATTATTCTTGTGGTGTTCTCCTAGGGGTTTGTAGACTAGAAGTACATTTTTATAGCATTGACTGGACACTGTTGTAGAATTTCACTGTTTGAAAGCAAAGCACTGTGCCACACTAGAAACATTGTTGCTGGGTGGAGTAAAGCAGAATTCTGACCCACGTTGGATGTTTAGTTTTTGCTTTCATTATATATTAGCCATATCTCTGCTGTGAACTAAACATTCCTGTTCCTCTTTCTAGAGTTCATTCTATATACATTATAGTCCTATGAAGTACCCTCTAGGGGCCAGTGACAGACAGATTATAGTCATTGACTTCAGCAGAACCCTAGTTGTTACAGGTTTGATAAAATTTAAGAAAACTCATGTGGTCAACCCAGCTTCAGGGTTTGCATTACACTTTACTACTGCCTAGGCCAGTGGTCTCCAAACTGTGGCCCAGGGGCCAGATGCGGCCCTTTGCTTGCCTTTATCCGGTCCTTGGGGCACTATTCTCCCACTGATACGGGACACTATTTTGCCAACTGACACCAACAATGAGGCACTATTCCTCCCAATGATAGCAATGATGGGATGCTATTCGTCCACCTTATATGAAATGTGACAATGTTCTCTCCCACTGATGCCAGGAAAATTTCCACTCACACTGGCCACAGTCCAGCCCTCCTGAAGTCTGAAGAACAATAAACTGGCCCTTTGTTTAGAAAGTTTGGAGACCCCTGGTCTAGGCCATACAATATGATTAAAACACTCTATTACAATTCTGAATTCTATTTCCAGTGCTGGCTACTATGATACCTCTTGGAGACGCCCTCTAAAAGTGTTGCTGGAAAGCAAAAAACCTGGTATAAGTTTTACTGTGTGGTCCTGTCATTTTTTTTAAGATCATATTTTTCTCTTTTAAGTCTCAACACTGCAGAATATCTATCAGTTCTTACCCGTTAACAGGATCCAAGACAATTCCGCGAGGATGTGACATTTCCCCCTCTATTAAGGTTTTGCGGCTCTGCGATGCCTTTTCCAGGCGTGCAACATTAATTGTCTTCCTGTGTCCGTCGTTTGTCCAATATAAATTATTACCAAGCCAGTCAACAGCAATCCCTTCCACATTGTCCACATCTGATTAACAGGAGATTAACAGGAGAAAGAAATTAGTTTGAAACCAATATATATAAAACATTTTCTGTGCATGTACTAAATAAAAGATGCACCATATTACAGAAGTACAAATGATCAAGAAAAAAAAGTTTGCCAAAGTCTTTTTAGCATACTTCAATGTAGATACAACAAGCACACAGCTGTCATTCAGAAAGAAGACTTTTGTCCACCCAAATCTGATATTTTAGTTATGGCATGAAGCTCAGATAAACTTGGTAGCATTTATTGTGAGTGATTCATCCAGGACATACTGTAGATCTGAATGCCATTGATAAGGGAGAAAAAAAAGTGAAAAGAAAGCACTGTCTACCATTTTCAGTAGGTGATTAAAATTATCGCTTGGGGCCAATAGCTGGGGATCCCTTGGGAAAAGGGGGGGGGGGTCACCCCTCCTAAAATTTATTTACATATAAAAAGGCTAATAGGCATGCCAAACAAGAGTAAAATGACATTTAAAGATAAAATCAGTTCACAAGAGGTATAAAACAGACATGGCACACCAATGAAAAGTCATTCCACGAAGGCACCATTTAATGATTGGATAAGCAATTTTTATACTTGTGTCTTGTCTAAAGAATTCATAGTTCATCTACTAACCGGGACTGTGTGATATGGATTTAAATGACCACAGCAGCTATTTTATTCATGGAATTAAATAAATAAAATAACAATTATGTAAACAGCAAACAATAACATTTTGACAATACAACCAGGAGGGGGATTTTGGGTGTTATTAAAGGCAGAATGTATAACCGGAATTGCCTATGTCCTCAGCCGGGTTGCAACTGGCTTGAAGACATTATGAATGCACGGTTCTTACTTTTTTACCCAAGGGACCTAGCTCCTAGGGCACTGGTTCTCAACTCCTGTCCTCGGGAGCCACTAACAGGCCATGTTTGCAGGATAACTGAAATGCATCACAGGTGATATAATTTGCTGCTCAGTGATTGCAGTATTCTAGTCTGCATCTCCCCAAGGTAATACTTAAAATCTGACCTGTTGGTGGGTCCTGAGGACAAGAGTTGAGAACCACTGTCCTAGGGGAACCACCAATAACTGAGCAAGTGGATGCTCCATACCTCAGATGTTCGCCCCAGTTCTGTAAAAATTCAAGCATTCACTAAAACACCCCCCCCCCCCCCAAAAAAAAATACCTTCTGACCCACCTAGCTATTGTGATCATTTTTTTTTTAATTAACACCTCTGCACAACTACTGGCTTACAATAAACTGCAAGTCTAGGGCAGATGGGACAGGGAAATGCCCTCTTCACTTTCTGAACACCTAGCATGAACAACCATTGCGGCTTCTCTTTGCCCATCTGACCTACAGCCCCCAATCCCTCTAAGTGCAGTAAATAATTGCCAAAGTATAAAATACACTTACTAGAATTAAAATAAATCAAGGCTCATTGTGGGCACCTGCATTCCACACTGGCCCCGGGCGCCCTCAGCTGATGTCACATCCGGGTCCGGCACGCTACGCTGGTCCCGGAAGCACGGTTGTCCTTCCTGGTCCTTTCTCCTGCTGCTCCCCTCTGTTGGTCGGTTGGTACTTACTCCATCAAGCTGCATACTGGACTACTTCCAGTAAGTGTATTTTATCCTTTGGCGATTAAAGTATTTTGCTTACTGAACTTAGAAGCACCTTCTGATTGCTTTTTTCCTCACCAGAGTAGTGCTTCCCTCTTGAAGTGCTGCCCAAGTGCTGTTTTAGACACCTGCATTGCCTGATCTACATCCATCCCACATTACGGACATCATCTCTGGCCAGTCTAGTTATCCAGAGCACCCCTTACCCCAATCCAGTAAGCCCTACAAAACTTCAACAAGAGCGTCCTTGATTCCCTTACCCCAATCCAGTAAGCCCTACAAAACTTCAACAAGAGCGCCCTTGATTCCCTTACCCAAATCCAGTAAGCCCTACAAACCTTCAACAAGAGTGCCCTTCATTCCCTTACCCAAATCCAGTAAGCCCTACAAACCTTCAACAAGAGTGCCCTTCATTCCCTTACCCAAATCCAGTAAGACCTACAAACCTTTAACATTTTGTAACCCTTTTCTGACTTGTTCTTCCCCATATAGTCATGAAAACCCTCCATCCATTTGCTCTTCTCACGTATATCACTTTCTCATCTGAACATTCAACGGAAATTCTACAGCTGTCAGGCCAGATCTAGGGCCTGTTTACCCCAGCAGGTGCGCATTATGCTCTGAAATAACAGGTGCCTGCTGGTGCCCGTTGTGTAGGGAATCATGACGCATTGTTACAACGCATCCCACTGTTAATGTTTTTTTTATCCTTATTGGAATGTTACAAAATTATATATTGTTCAACGTTGTGCACAGTAATGCATTGTAATGCACTGTGGTACATAGAGTTGGATGAAAAGTCATTTGGTGGCATTTCAATAAAGTTAAGAAAAAACGAAAGAAAACTATAAGCATGAAAACATATCTGATGTTATATCTACTTTAAGGAATCTTTGTAATTCCTTTGAAAAAGTAGCTTTTATATTCTATTGTATTTTCAATATGCTGCAAATACATCTCATGCCCGGGTTGGATTTAGTAGGTGTATTTTTGTAGCTGTTTGTTGATTATGTCTCAAAGTTACAGCTTTTATATCATAAAAGCAAAGTGATTGTTTCATCACACAACATATTTGACAAGTATTGTAAGAGCAACAAAGACAATCAACCATACCTCTAATTAGCCAGTATGAAGAGCAGCATAACAACATCATTAAAATACAGCTCGCTAACAACATTTATGAACAGAATACAGCTTGCAATATTGGAGAATAAAGGCTGTCAAATAGGTACATTGTTTAGCGATCATTTGAGAACATATTTTCTCTCATTGTTGTTTTGATTTGTCGGATTTCATGAAAACCTCCGCTAACTTTAACCCTTGTGAAGCTGTGACACATGCAACAAAATACATTATTTGCATTGTTGCATATTATTATTATTTTGTTTATTTTCTTTTTGCTTTTAAACACTTACATATAACTTTTTTATTTAAAGACATTTAAAGCACCAAGCGTCAGATATATTTTGAATATATATCTAAATTATTGAATTTTATTCCTGCCTAAACCTTTTATTTATTTATTTTTTTAAGAATGGTGAAGGATTAAAACTCCCTTTACTTCGATGCCCTGTTCTCAATACAGCCTGGCTCCTTTTTTTACAGCCTGACTCTGAAATCAGAAAATTCTACCTTGTAGTGGGATTGTGCCCACGCTGCTTGTTTATTCTTGGGTGGAGTAAAAGCACATTTAAGTAACTGATTCTCTGCTCCCCTGGCAGCCAGTGCTCCTCTATGCTCTGACGATGGACTGCTCTTTGGTGTCATCATGTGCAACTCATGGCTATGGACCCTTAGGCCTATGGAGGATGGGGGAGAAGATGCTACGGGACCAGTCTAGCAGTGTGGAGCAGGGCCGTCTTTAATATTATTGGACTCTGTAAACATAAGGAACTGGTCCACATCCACATTCACTGATTAGTTGCTAGAGGTTACTGCACATGCTTCCCGCTCACTGATTGGTTGCTATAGGTTACTACACATTAGTATTGCTTACTGATTGGGCGCTACAGTTTAGTGCACATTCTTACTGCTCACTGATTGGTTGCTAGATGTTACTGAACAACATTACCGCTCACTGATTGGTTGCTAGAGGTAACTGAACATCATTATCGCTCCTTGGTTGGTTGCTAGAGGTTACTGCACGCTATTGCCACTCACTGATTGGTTGTTATTGGTTACTGTGCATCATTACCACTTACATATTGTTTGCTAGAGGTTGCAGCACATCATTACAGCTCACTGATTCAGTATAAGTATATTACATAGCTTTTTTCCCACATTTTTTTCCTTTTTAGTGCAGTGTTTTAGGACGGCAGGGGGCTCAGTAAAAATGCAGGTTACTATTTTAGTGTAAGGTCTGGTTGGTGGAACTAGTAATGCTACTGCCATTATCTCATCTATTTTTGACCAGCCATTCTCAACCAAGGCTCCACAGAACCCTTCTTTAGAGGTTGCTAGGGGTTCCCTGAGCTGTGTATGGTTGACCTTTCATTTGATAATGCCTGCATAGTTGCAACACCACTTGGAAAAGCCAGCTGCATGACAACAATTATATTTTTAACTGTCTGTAAAGGGGCATTCTTCTGACTGGCCACCAATGGTAGGGCCATGTTTTACAATGAACCCCAATAAAGTGGTTACCCCATGGGTTCACCAAGGGGTTTAAGGGATCATCTGGGGTAAACTGTTTATAAAGGCTGCTTTAGACCCTGTAAGACCGATAAGAAGCCAGTGTGCAATTCTACTTGCCAGCAAATACAAAAAACGAAACTGTACACATTGGGTTGAGATGACCTTTAACAAAAGAGTCATTCCTAGTTTCATTGTATTGACTTAGGGGAAGTTGCAATTGAAATGAGCAGCTTTGTGAAGATTTAATGAATGTGCAAAACTTAGAAGTGTTTAGTATTATAATCAGCATCAAAGCAATTTTTTTAGTTGGTAAACAAGCAGAATGTAATTACCGAAGCTCTAAAGTGACGAGAATAGCTGGCACTGATTCAGAGTGCATTAGCACAACTAGGATTCCCTTCTATTGCACTGTGATCATAGTAACTAATAATAATAACTACAGCTGACTAAGTGTACAAAATGGTATTGACCTACTAAAGCTTGCCAGGAAGCTGCCGTGGGTGGAATTTAAGGACTGAAACTCTGAAAGAAGGAGTTTTTAAATTGTATCTAAACCGCAAAATAAAAATATAATACAGTCTATTGCAGTTTACATGAAGAGCCTCTATTTTCCCTTTATTTTCACCTGATAATCCTGCAGATAACACACTTCCATCTCCTTTGTGTCTACACTCGTTTCTCCATTGTATCTATAGAGTCAGCCATGGTTGACACACAGACTGGACTTCAAACCTGTCTGCCTTTATTCATCTCCATTACATGGTGGATTGACAGGATTAGTAGTTTACACAATAAAAAATAAAGTTCCTTGTGCTTTCTTTTAAGGAATAGGAAGTGACAAGAAGATAAACTTTCCTGATCAACATACATTCTGTTCTTGCTGAACATGTTCATAACTTCAAATTTAAAAATGAATGCAGCCACCACATTTAAAGTGTTACTAAACCCAGTAATGTGAAACTAGTTCATCTGTCCAAACCCCCCCACAGTGCCCACAGCTTATAAATCTTCTTTTTACATTAAAATACTGCCATTATATACCTTTTTGGATGATCTGTATACCAAGGTTAAAAGATAAACGACACAGTCTCTCCAGTGCTGAGAGTTCAGGTAGGAGGAGATTTCCACTATAGCCTGTATACATGCCCAAATGTGTGATGTCAATATCATGTGACCTGGCTAGCTCTGAGAACAAGTAGATGTTCTCTCCAGCATAAAAGACACAACTGAGCATGTGCAGGTTGGCTACCCTGCCTGTGTTAGCTAGCCTTCCACAGATAGACAGCGCAGGGAGGGGAGGGTCTATGCATACAGAATAAAACAGTCTGTTTACACAATGCAGAGGATTTAACCCCTTAAGTTCCACAGTGAGTATAACAAGCATGCTATGCTGCATATACAGATTTCATTGTTGTGGGTTTAGTAACACTTTAAGGACTTTTATGCTGCAATAAATTATATTTTTGTTTTTGGGTTTAGATATGCTTTAACTGGTGGTATCCATACCCCATCCTATAAGAATCAAATATTGGCATTATAGGATTGAATCTCTGAATAATTACACAACTTGCCATAGAAGACCCCTCTGGTAAAGCACCTTGTCTGCATGTTGATGAAGGCATGTAACCTAGTATGATTCAGAAGTAGAGGATCCGCATGCTTATATCCCCCCTTTCCTGGTGTGCCAGACTGAATGCTTAGACAAGAGTCTTTATTTAGGGGGCTAAACTCTGTTTCTTGGGGTTTATTTGTGGGGTGCATCTCAACGGCCATACCAGACCCTCTTAGAGGTCTGGTATTTTTCTGTTTTAGAGTTCAGTTCCCTTCAAATGTCTTTTAGGTCTGGAATAAACCGAAATAGGCCAAAGTTGAGTCAAACCCAGAGTCATCCTTACTGGCTTGTGCATCTGGCATTTGAGATGTGTAGATATGATAAAAATCCTTTGTAAAGTAAAACTAGGCTATTCAGCTATTCTGTATTCATACCGGTGTCACTACTGGTAAGGATGATTTAGGCAGTCTAAGGAAGGAGGTATAGGGAGGTATGGGGAAAAATTTGACATTCCACTGGTTGGGTCCAGAATTCTTGAATAAGGTTAAGTTTCTGAGCTCTAAACCATAATGGAAGTGAAGCTTAGCAAAAACAGCATTGGTAAGTCTGTGACTTGCTACTTACCTTCTTTAAGGATAGTTTCCCTCCCAGTTCCATCAATCTTTTGCCGTCCAATGAGGAAGCTGGTGGTGTCGGCGAAGTAAATATAACTGGACTCCGCGTGGTAATCCAAGGCTCTAGGGTTCACTAAGTTTTCAATAGGAAGCATATATTCATCGGATACTTTGGTGTTTAGATCCATCCCCCGAATTATTCCTGGCCTCCCTTTCCCATAGAACAGGAATAATTCATTCTTCGGTTCTGCAAGGAAACACAAGTTTTAAAGCTGTACTCTGAAGTCACTAAAAACAGCTGGTAATGTAAAGTATAGTTGTTGAAATAAAACATTTGAGCCCCATATGCTGTACATTTTTCATTTTATTAACGGACATGTATTAAGGCAGCTCATTCATTTCGAATAGGCAGACAACACAGCACACCTTACTCAACTAATTTTAATGCACCGTACCACAATGCACCACACTAAGTTTATCATGCTAACACGAGGAAGCACACATTTTACTGTGTGTTACTGCAATGTAACATGGGCCCGTAGGCTATGTTTACATGGGCAGAAGGCCACAGTAAAAAAACAGGTAGTGGTGTTCTTTGCTGTTGAATGGAGCAGTTCAGACTGGTGCACTCATGCCGCAGCCCCGTTTTAACTCAGAATGTCAGGCAGTGACAAACACACCCTTTAAAAGTCAATGGGATTGAACCCCAACCACGTGACAAACACAGCTATGGTTGTTGCGACACAGTTTCAATGTACAATCCACCTGGAGATAACAAAATTAGCACTCAGGAGGTGGAAGTATCACCTCCTGTCTGCCTGTAAACTGCGATCTAAAAGCGACCAAATTGCTTTTCAGGCCTCATACACACGGGCGTATATAAAAAAAATAAACAAAACGTCGGGCCCGACGTCAAGGAAAAAAAGGCGACGTTTTTCGGCGTTAGTGAGCGTCGGCGTCAATAGGCGTCAATAGGCGTTTTTTTAAAAAAAATCATCCCTCTGCTATTTTTCAACCTAAAAACGTCGGTGTCAAAAAACGCCGGTAAACGCCGGTACAATATTAGTTGGCGTTTGTTGGCGTTAGTTGGCGCTTTGTGGCGTCGGCATCAAAAAACGCCAACATTTTGCAGTCTCAGAACGCGAGGGCCACCTACAGCTCAAAAACGCCAACGTTTTTATGGGGCCATTGACTAACATGGGGAGCAGAAAAAAACGTCAGTAGACGCCGGCGTCAAAAAACGCCCGTGTGTATGAGGCCTCAGTGTCTGTCGCCCTTGTAAAAGTTAGGGCTCATTTAGATTTGTGGTTGGGGGTGATAAAATACACAGTTGAGCTGGTTATGGGTTAGTAGGTGAAGGGAAATTTCGCCAATGGGACAAAAAAAAATGCAACCAGGTTAAAAGTCTCTACAATAAAAATAGTTTTCCCTTTAGTTTTACTTTTTTTAAATATTATTCTTTTTTTTTTTATTCTTTTTTTTTACATAAAAAACAACTGCTTTTCCTCACTGAGTGCGTCCATTTATATTTCTCTGGAAATGTTTGTTAAAGGAACAACACTTGATATTGTTAATTTAAATGTTCACTAAAAACAATTAATCATCTCCCCCTCCCAATGTGTCCGCCCGCCATAAACATGACAGATCATATATGGTAACTTTGTATCAAGTGTAAAAATTGATAATATTGTATTGCAGACATTTAATTTAACAACTCATTAGATTTTAACTTTGATGTCATTTGTGATTAAACATCGCATTCATTAAGCATCTGGATGGGATGCAGAAAAACAAACATGGAAGTTCGGAACAGGAAAATTGATAGAAAGCACTTTTGTGCTTATTAGGCGATTAAATCCACATTAGATCTTTGAATCATTTCTCAACTTTTTTTTTATATTTAGTCATCATTTCTAGTATGACTGTGTCCATAAAACCTGCTGTACCCATAAACCAGTGCTATTCAGTGTTAAATAGATGTAGCTATTTAACCCCTCCCCGCCCAGCCCTGGTGTCTCTTTTACTGGGTCTTTACACAACTGAGACACAGGAAAGGACCCATTGTCACCCTTTAACAGGAAGTGTCTGAACAAGAACCTTAATGGTAGGATCACCAGGCACTATTTTAATGAAAGCTGCAGTTTTTCAAATATTGAAGACTTAAATTTTTAGTATTTAGTTTTAGATAAAATAGGGATAGGTTAAAGCGGAATTCCAGGTATGGCTTTTTTTGCACATTTACATTGGTCCAGCTTGGACCAATGTAAGTATGTAGGTGCCATACCTGTGGGATTCCCGTGGAAGCTGGAAATCACTGTAGTAAGCACCTCTACTGCAGTGAATGACGTTAGCTTCTGGATCCCATGCCTGGCAGATGTGCACTGACAGAGCAGAACTACTAGGCAAGAAGCAGCGCTTGCCCGTGTAATAGGTATGTATATTTATCCCCTGTGCACTCATTAACCGCTACCCGACCGGCTCACATACATTTACTGCTGCAAGTTGGCAGCATAGGGCAGATCGCCCTTTATAAACGGTGATTCCCGCATGCGCAGCTAGGGGACGAGTGCGCGCCGCCGCCGGCATGCTCTCGTGCCCGCCACACGCTACCTGAGTGGGGCCGCAGGTCGGGCGGACTCAATGTCTGCTGGTGACCCGCGATCGCATGGTACACCACTCTGTCAGGCGGCATGACAGTGATCTACTGATCCCTGTCATCGGGATCAGTTAGATCTGCCATGCCCCTGCCAGCCCAGCCCCCACACAGTTACAACACGCCTAGGGAACACAGTTAACCCCTTGATTTTCCCCTGCAGGTTAACCCCTTCACTGCCAGTGACATTTACACTGTAATCAGTGTTTTGTTTTTTTTAGCTGTGATCGCTGTATAAATGTCAATGGTCCAAAAAAGTGTCAAAAATGGAAGATCTGTCCGCCGCAATGTCACAGTCCCAATAATAATCGTAGATCGCCGCCATTACTAGTAAAAAAAAAAGTAAAAATGCCATGAATGAATTCTCATGTTTTGTAAACGCGGCAACTTTTACATAGTTACATAGTTAGTCAGGTTGAAAAAAGACACAAGTCCATCTAGTTCAACCAAAAAATACAAAAACAAAAAAAAAACATTTATATATATATATATATATATATATATATATATAAAACCAAATAATCCCATATACAATCCTTCCCCCACAGTTGATCCAGAGGAAGGCAAAAAACCCCAGCAAAGCATGATCCAGTTTGCTATAGCGAGGGAAAAAAATTCCTTCCTGATTCCCCGAGAGACAATCGGATTCACCCTGGATCAACTTTACCTAAAAATGTTAGTACCCAGTTATATTATTTACATTAAGGAAAGAATCCAGGCCTTTTTTAAAGCAATCAACCGTGCTGGCCAAAACCACCTCTGGAGGGAGTCTATTCCACATTTTCACAGCTCTTACTGTGAAGAAACCTTTCCGTATTTGTAGATGAAATCTTTTTTCCTCTAGACGTAAAGAGTGCCCCCTTGTCCTTTGTGATGACCTTAAAGTAAATAACTCAACACCAAGTTCACTATATGGACCACTTATATACTTGTACATGTTGATCATATCCCCCCTTAATCTCCTCTTCTCAAGAGAGAATAAATTCAGATCCTCTAATCTTTCCTCATAGCTGAGCTCCTCCGTGCCTCTTATTAGTTTGGTTGCCCTTCTCTGCACTTTCTCCAGTTCCCCGATATCCTTTTAGAGAACTGGTGCCCAAAACTGAACCGCATATTCCAGATGAGGT
>BLSH010114110.1:940490-983983 GCA_018402905.1 Glandirana rugosa | reverse complement strand
ATGGATGAGATAGGGTTCGGTTTTACAAAACCGATATGTATCTGAAGTTTATAGTTCTTAGACGGTTTTTGTCTTTGAAGGGAACCACCTACCAGGGAAATTATATTTCATTTATATTTCAAATTACACGTATACCAAAGGGGGGCGGGAATATTATTTTATATATTATTCATATTACGTCTGGAGTTTACGTCTGAATCGTGAAAAGATAACGCGACTAGACGGGTACCGTTACAGATAGAAACCAAAACAGAGACCGACGTCTAAAGTTGCCAGATAAATCGAAAAACCGGTCTCAGAATGACATTATAAGTTGAATTTTCGAATAATGATAAACCATACACTTGACTGACCTATAGAAAATCAAGAAAGAAACAATATTATTCTTAGCAAGAACCTGCTAAGCAACTTCTACTACACTACTGAAGATTTCAGAGTTGAATATTACAGTAAGACTCTGGCCAAAAAGCTAAATAGACCGTTGAAATCTGCAGCCAGAGACAAAACCAAAGATAGACATTGCCATGGGCAGATCAGCGCAATAGAAAAGTGCTAAGTCTGCATTTGAGGTCTGCATTATACTTATTATATATTTTATTATAAGGGCGGGGGGAAACCATATGCACATTAAACTTTATATTTACTTTATATTAAAGGGACCATCCACCAAGGGAAGTTTCTGTTTTTGGCAGATTCTTGATATTTGAAGTCTATGTATAGCCAAAACATTTTGGCTTGGGATAGAGTAGGTAAGGGGTAAAACCCTGATCAGGTTAAGTTGTTGCTGTCTGTGTACCATTGTGGAGATTTTCCTTCTCTTCACGATGCAACAGAAGTGAGGATTATTCCCTCTTAGACAGCTGTCCCAATTGTACTTACTTCTGGGGCAAACACTAAAGTTTTGGTCACCAGTAAAAATTGAGAGGGGTGAATACCCCCAAAGGGAGCACAGACAGCAATAAAAATTGACAGAGGGTCTAACCCTTCCCCACTCTATTCAAAACTAAAAAAAAAATTATTCTGTCTATACGTACAATTTATAGTGATATTTTTAAAATAACAATCATGTTATACTTACTTGCTCTGTGCAGTGGTTTTGCACAGAGCAGCCCTGATCCTACTCTTCTTGGGTCCCCTGCTGGCTCTCCTGTCTCCTCCCTCCTGCCGAGTGCCCCCACAGTAAGCAGCTTGCTATGGGGGCACCTGGAGCTGCTGCTCTGTGTCCATTCACACACAGAGCGTGTCTTGGCCCCACCCCCTTTCTCCTCTCATTGGCTCGCTGGTTGTGATTGACAGTAGCAGGAGCTAATGATTCTGCTTCTATCTCAGCCAATGAGGAAGGAAAGACCCAAGAGAGCCAATGCTGATGCTCATGTATGTTCATGCATACAATAAATGAAGGTACAAAAACCTTGATCTTTTACAACTACTTTAAAATATATAGCAATTTTCTTTTGGGAACTCTGTTGACGAAATGTTTCTGTTCTTGGGTTTGCACATGTGCTCAATGTGGGCCCCCGCTCTACTTCCTGGAGTATGTATTTGTTTGATTTTAAAGCTTAAGTCCTATCATTGTAAAAAAATACCCTTAAATGCTCATTAAATCTAGGTTTACAGCTGTAATAATTGCCCAATTATTTTTTTCTGACAGGCTCCAGAGCATGTCTCTTTTATCCAGCGCTCCAGGTTGTTGATAAGCCCTTGCTGTCATCAAGTACAATGCAGGGCTATTGGTCCTGTATCGTACTTAATGATGTCAGATGGAACCACCACCTGCAGCAACTTAGAGAAAAGGCTTTGGGGAACTGGCCACACAGTGTGGTGGAAGCCTCCTGGAGTGAGGAATGAGCTAAGTTCCTCCACCTCTTAAAGCAGAACTACAGATCCACTGTCATTCACTGCAAGCAGGTAGGCTCTTTATAGCAGAAGAGATATGGCGGCAGTGTTCTCCAGTGTGTAAACTGAGCTGTGCATGCACAACTCAGCTTACAGCGCCGCTGAGCCGACCTTATCCTTGTGTGTTGGAATAACTGGCTCCAACTAATGTTACTATGAGAAGCTTGGACACATGTAATATGTAAAATGCAACAGTGTAAATAGGCCCTCAAATAAACATACAGTACATTAGGAAATAAATTGATTGGTTTCTTGGAGCACTTGTTGGGACCATGGTGGTGTCACATTGACTTCTTGCAGGATTCTGGAAAAGCTGAGGTTTCCAAATCTCCAGCACTCTTGAGGAACAAATTCTTGTGGGATCAAAACATCTCCACTTTCCAAGGATCCTACAGAAAAGATAAATGAAGCCAACCTCGCATAGAAAGGCCCTTCATATGTCTAGGTGTAAGGTAAGTATTTTTTTTCTTTTTATTCTGCTGATCTTTAACGTTCCGAAAAATTTTCATTAACATTTTTTTAAGCGAGTGGGCGTTGAGTATAAGTTAGACCTTACATTTTTATTCGCTTTAGTAATCTGTGCAATCAGCCCATTGCAAACCTACATAGCTGCTGGTAGCTAATGTCTACCATTGGTAAACCTACACATCAGTTAAAACAAAACAAAAACAAAAAGAAAAAAACAAAAACCTGCACAGCTGCTGGTAGTTAATATCTACCATTGGTAAACCTATACAGCTGCTGGTAGCTGATGTAGTCATTTGTAAAGCTTTACATCTGCTGCTAGCTAATGTAGCTAATGTAGCTAATGTCTATTGTTGATTAACCTACAAAGCTGCCAGTAGCTGATGTATACCTTTGGTAACCCTACACATCTGCTGAAAGCTGATGTCTACTGGCGGTAAACCTACACAGCTTCTGGTAGCTGATGTCTAGCCTTGGTAAACCTACAGGGCTGCGAGTGGCTGATGTCTACCCTTGGAAAACCTGCATAGCTTCTGGTAGCTGATGTCTACTGGCAGTAAACCTGCACAGCTGCCGGTAGCTGATGTCTACCCTTGGTAAACCTACACAGCTGGTGGTAGCTATTATCTACCCTTGGTAAAACTATACAGCTGCTGGTAGCTATTATCTACCCTTGGTAAAACTATACAGCTGCTGGTAGCTATTATCTACCCTTGGTAAAACTATACAGCTGTTGGTAGCTGATGTCTACTCTTCGTAAACCTACACAGCTGCCGGTAGCTGATGTCTACTCTTCGTAAACCTACACAGCTGCCGGTAACTGATGTCTAGCCTTGGTAAACCTACTCAGCTGCTGGTAGCTATTATCCACCCTTGGTAAAACTATACAGCTGCTGGTAGCTATTATCTACCCTTGGTAAAACTATACAGCTGCTGGTAGCTATTATCTACCCTTGGTAAAACTATACAGCTGCTGGTAGCTATTATCTACCCTTGGTAAAACTATACAGCTGTTGGTAGCTGATGTCTACTCTTCGTAAACCTACACAGCTGCCGGTAGCTGATGTCTACTCTTCGTAAACCTACACAGCTGCCGGTAACTGATGTCTAGCCTTGGTAAACCTACTCAGCTGCTGGTAGCTATTATCCACCCTTGGTAAAACTATACAGCTGCTGGTAGCTATTATCTACCCTTGGTAAAACTATACAGCTGCTGGTAGCTATTATCTACCCTTGGTAAAACTATACAGCTGCTGGTAGCTATTATCTACCCTTGGTAAAACTATACAGCTGCCAGTAGCTGATGTCTACCCTTGGTAAACCTACACTGCTGCCGGTAGCTGATGACTACCCTTGATAAACCTACATAGCTGCTGGTAGATAATGTCCACCATTGGTACACAGCTGCTGGCAGCTGATGTCTAACCTTCAGCAGGAGTACCCAAGAAACTCAATTCAGAAAAAAAGAACACATTTAAAAAGCACAAAAGTGAGTTTACAGAATATACATGTTCAGTTGAAGATCAGCATGTTAAGATGTCTTTAGCAAATTACAATTCTGAGAACAGACCTCATTAAGCATATTCTCCCCTATCCTTTCCTGATGATCAGGTTTTACTAGGTAATACATTTATAAAACAAACAGGATGTTTAGCTAATGTTCAGGAGGAAATTAGAAGCTTACTGAACACCACAAGCCTTTGCTGGTGTTTATGCAACATTATTCTTATAAATAACTTAGAAGCAAATAATGTAACGCTTGTGCCCACATAAAACAAGTGCTAATTCGTTTGTGTATGGCATAGCTCTGAAAGTAGAAAGGGCTCATACAGGGGATGACAGGGTCACACTAGGTGTCCCAATTTTGGCAAACAATGTCCCTGATGAAAGCATTGCTTAGTGATAACCAAGAGGTGAACGCTCAGCAATTCAGACAGAGCCTATGCTATGATGAAAAAAGATGAGTAAGCAGAAGACACCTATATAATATAATATTAATAAAAAAATAATATATTTAAAATAAATAATTTCTAAAATAAAATAAAACAATGCATTAAAGTATAAATAAATAAATCATGTATAAAAATATAACATATATATATATATAAAATAAATAAATTTCAAAATAAAATATAAAATACTATATTTATAATAAATATGTACAATAATAATAATAATAAAAAAAATATAAATATATATATATATATATACAGTATCTCACAAAAGTGAGTACACTCTTCACATTTTTGTAAATATTTTATTCTATCTTTTCATGTGACAACACTGAAGAAATGACACTTTGCTACAATGTAAAGTAGTGAGTGTGCAGCTTGTATAACAGTGTAAATTTCCGGTCCCCTCAAAATAACTCAACACACAGCCATTCATGTCTAAACTGCTGGCAACAAAAGTGAGTACACCCCTAAGTGAAAATGTCCAAATTGGGCCCAATTAGTCATTTTCCCCTCCCCAGTGTCATGTGACTTGTTAGTGTTACAAGGTCTCAGGTGTGAATGGATAGCAGGTGTGTTAAATTTGGTGTTATCGCTCTCACTCTCTCATATTGGTCACTGGAAGTTCAACATGGCACCTCATGGCAAAGAACTCTCTCAGGATATGAAAAAAAGAATTGTTGCTCTACATAAAGATGGCATAGGCTATAAGAAGATTGCCAAGACCCTGAAACTGAGCTGCAGCATGGTGGCCAAGACCATACAGCGGTTTAACAGGACAGGTTCCACTCAGAACAGGCCTCGCCATGGTCAACCAAAAAGTTGAGTGCACATGCTCAGTGTCATATCCAGAGGTTGTCCTAGGGAAATAGACATATGAGTGCTTCCAGCAGTGCTGTAAAAGGTGAAGAGTGGGTGGGTCAGCCTGTCAGTGCTCAGACCATCCACCACACACTGCATCAAATTGGTCTGCATGGCTGTAGTCCCAGAAGGAAGCCTCTTCTAAAGATGATGCACAAGAAAGCCAACAAACAGTTTACTGAAGACAAGCAGACTAAGGACATGGATTACTGTAAACAAACCTATATCCAGTTGTCTATGTATTTTTTTTATCACTGCTCACTCACTGTGTACAGAGAGAGAGATGCTTTTTTTTTCCACTTGCCGACCGTAGAAAGGCAGGTGCAAGTTGACTCAACTGCGCAGATCGCCATCAATAAATGGCGAACTGTACAGTCGCCGGCGGCATGCACTGCATGAGTGTGACCACGGGTCGGGTGGATTCAATGTCCGCTGGCAAACCGTGATCGTATTCTAGAGAGGAAGAACGGGGAACCTCCAATGTAAACACGCCCGTTCCCCATTCTGTCAGTGGGCATAGGATCTACTGTTCCCTATACTCGGGATCAGTTTGATCTGTCATGCCCCTGCCAGCCCAGCCTCCACTCCATTAGAACACACCTAAGGAACACAGTCAACCCCTTGATTGCCCCCTGCAGGTTAACCCCCTCCCTGCCAGTGACAATTCCACAGTAACCAGTGGCTATTTTTAGATCTGATCGCTGTATAAATGTCATTGGTCCCAAAAAAGTGTCAAAAATGTCCAACACGTCCGCCACAATATTGCAGTCCCGCTAAAAATTACAGATCGCCGTCATTACCAGCTTTGTGAGTAAAGCCCTGTACACACGATGAAAATTTCGGATGGGAATTTTCATACGAAGACTGATCGTCCAAAATTCTTACCATTAGTATGCTCCTTTCGACAGCCGATTTTCTTTTTTTGGACGACAAAAGCTGGATGTGCAGACTAGAAAATTTTTTCATACGTCAAGTCAAGGTTTGATTTTCGTATCATTAGTATGGCTTTCATACGAAAAAAAATTGCACGATCAAAGCTATTTAACACATTACGTTACTTTAGACATTGAATTAGATCGTACAAAAATGTTTGTATTGTTAGTACGGCTTTCACTGTCGACATGAGACAAGCATCCAACAAACAATGGATGTTCTGTCCTCCAAAAATTTAAGTGTGTGTATGAGGCTTGAGAGAGCTGCAGCTGACAGAGGAAAGTTTTTATTGTGTGCACAGGGAGTTAACTTTAAATTAACCAGAACATGCTCTTTTTTTACTACTTAACCCTTTCTCTTCAAACTTTTTAACACTTTCATCTCCTGTTCCATGTTTATATTTAAGTTATTTGCTGGAAATATTTTCTTATAAAGCACATATATACATTGTTATCTTTAAGGATTTACTGTTAAAAATATATGGTTAAGGATATATCTGTTGTATTTTAATGTGGTTGTCAAGTCATAACAACCACTTTAAACTACAGGTAAGCCTATATTTGGGCTTACCTGTGGGTCCCGGGAATATCTCCTAAACTTGCACCGTTTAGGAGATATTCCCTGTATTTGCATGTGCCGACGTCATCGACTGAGACGTTTCTTCACGAAGTGTGCAGTAAATGACGGCTCCCATGCGCATGCGCGGGAGTGACGTCAGCACGGCTCCTGCCAATCACATCGCTGGAGTCTGCACTGTGATTGGTCGGCGCCCGGGATACCGGAAGATGACGGACACAGCATGTCACCGGTCACAGCGGTGCTCGGGGACCGCTGCTACCGCGTCTATCTAAGGTAAGCATTTCATAATGATCTAGTATGCGATTCATACCAGCTCATTATGCCCTTCTCTTGCAGGTGTTTTTTTTTTTTAAATATAGACACTTTAAATCAGTAAGAACTATAAATTACTGATGCATTATGAGAAAAATGAAATGTATGCATAAAAAAAAACACTTTATTTCTTTTGTAAATAACTTTAACATGCTTTGTACCAAAAATGTAATTTTAATGTTGCAGTAAATAGAAAATAGAACAAGCAACAGAATAAAATGTACAGTAGAACCTCAGATTGTGAGTAATGCGGTTAACGAGCGCTTCGCAATGCAAGCAGTTTTTTTAAAAAAGTCCCGACTCGGTTTGCGAGTGCAAAACAAGCAGGATTAAGCCTCTGTGCATGCAATACCGCACGTGGCCAGAGGTGAAGGGCGCTGGTGAGCCTCAGAGAAGCTCAGAAGCATTTCAGAAATACTGAAAGTGCAAAAAATTTCCGAGCATTTCCGAATATTGCCAACCGTCTCCGAGCCTCACCAGCACCACCTCTGGCCACATACGGTATTGCATACACCAGCGCCCCCGGACCTCTGGTCACATACAGTACTGCATTGACAAGCAGTCACTGTGGAACAAATTATCTGAGTTTCCATTGTTTCCTATGGGGAAACATGCTTTGATATACGAGTGATTTGGATTACAAGCATTCTCCTGGAACGGATTATGCCCGTAATCCATGGTTCCACTGTATATGTTTTCCTTACATTAATTGTGTTGAAAATATTATTGATCAAACTTGAAAAAATACATTTTTTTTTCAGATTTTTACTCTTTTTTCCCCTTAAAATGCAAATAAATGTAAAAAATTCTCAGTGGACTTTAAGGTTATGAGAAACCCCCATTTGTCCCCCAGAAAACAATATATGTAGCAATCCTTTATCATAAGTAATTACACAGTTATAAACTCATGAACAGAAACATAGCAGAAATGTGAAATATGCTCTGGTCCATAGGGGGTAAACAGATGTGAGAGCTGAAGTGGTTAATTAAGACAAGTACACACTATAGAGGGATATGCTTTGTTCATATTTCATGTCTGAGGTTTACAACCACTACAATCCTGGGCTAGCTTACCTCCTTCCCATGTAATATAGTATGTCTGTTCCTTCCTTCATAATCAGCCACTTCTATGTAATCCAGGTAAACATCCGCCCAATAAACATATCGATTGACAAGATCCAGGGTCAGAGCAGTCGGCTGTTCGATTTTAGTGAGAATAATCCGTGTTCTGTTCCCTCCATCCAGATCACATCTTTCCACCTTGGCCACGTTCCCATAATCCGTAAAAAACAATTTCCTGTTAGAAGAGATTTATGAACATTTGTCACATTATACTGAAAATCAACAAAACAAAGTTATATTTTCTCCAATGTGTCAATAGCCAAACTCCAGGCAAACAGCTACATGCGCATTTGAACTGCATGTAGTTGTTCACCCAGGCCTGTGATCTGGGCATCTCTGCCACACAGTACAACCAGTATGTTATCAGCACTTTCTCTATTACAGTCAGGGAATACAGTGATGTCACCTACCTGTCCTCACCAATGATTCACAAACCACTACCACACTACATAGCCAGAGAGTTGCCATTGCAATTTCCTATTTAAGCTTTACAGCTACTGCATTTGTGTTCCCTGGCTGCCTATTAGACAATGGAACCATTCACATACACTACATTGTCAAAAGTATTGGGACATCTCCCTTTAAACGCACATGAACTTTAATGGTATCCCAGTCCTAGTCTGTAGGGTTCAATAATGAGTCGGCCCACCCTTTGCAGCTATAACAGCTTCAACTCTTCTGGGAAGGCTATCCACGAGGTTTAGGAGTGTCTATGGGAATGTTTGACCATTCTTCCAGAAGCACATTTGTAAGGTCAGGCACTGATGTGGACGAGAAGGCCTGGCTCGCAGTCTTCGCTCTAATTCATCCCAAAGGTGTTCTATCTGGTTGAGGCCAGGACTCTGCAGGGGGGGCCCGTCCATTGTGGGCGCACAAGCGCCGCCCCTCCCACTGTCCATGTCCCACCGCCCTCCCTATCCATGCAACCGGCCCCTTTTAGGACACGGGCGCACAAATTCCTATGGCGGGAGTGGGCAGGGGGGTGTGTTTTTTGAAGTACTGATTAAAGGCAGAGGCTCTAATAGGCTTCAAAACAGGGTGGGCTCGGAGCGCAGAGCATTGTGTCTGGAGCCCATGCAGTTGTGTTGCATTGCAACTCTAATCCTCCTCCAGGTCAATTGAGAAGCGGGTCTGATACCCGTCAGCTGAAAGGACAGGTGATCCTATTGGATGCCTAGGAGAAGAAGGGAGGAGTCGCCTGCCATCCATAGAAGCCCTGTTTCCACCAGAGCTGGCAACCTGCCGAAGCCCACCACTGTCACCGGAGCCCCCCACTGCCACCAAAGCCCGTCTCTGCCACCGGAGCCCGCCCACCAAGGCCTGCTGCGGTAAGTGCGGGGCGGGAAGGTAGTGCTGATGCCACCGACCAATGAGGGGATTGTGTGCCGCCCCCCCAAAAAGAAAACACTGGCTGCCACTGGGACTCTGTGCAGGCCAGTCACGTTCCTCCACCCCAAACTCGCTCATCCATGTCTTTATGGACCTTGCTTTGTGCATTGGTGCACAGTCATGTGGGAACAGGAAGGGGCCATCCCAAACTGTTCCCACAAAGTTGGGAGCATGAAATTGTCCAAAATGTCTTGGTATGCTAATGCCTTTATAGTTCCCTTCAATGGAAATAAGGGGCCAAGCCCAACCCCTGAAGAACAACCCCACACCATAATGCCCCAATGATTTTGACCCGTGCACAAAGCAAGGTCCATAAAGACATGGATGAGCGAGTTTTGGGTGAAGGAATCCGACTGGCCTGCACAGAGCCCTGACTTCATCCTGATAGAACACCTTTGGGATGAATTAGAGCAGAGACTACGAGCGAGGCCTTTTCGTCCCACATCAGTGCCTTACCTCACAAATGCTCTTTTGGACTGATGTAACTATGCAATACAAATAATTCCCCAAGTTCAGCTTTAGCTTTGTATTTACTTATTAGTCCTTTTAAAGTGGTATTAAAGTCAAAATGTAAAAAAATCGATGACAGGCAGGGTCTGCCTGTCAACGGTAATGTACACTGAGCCACGCATGCACAGCTCAGAGTGATTTATGACACCCGCTTTGTACCATTATGAAGTGACTCCCCTGCGCATGCGTGGAAATAAAGCCATAGCAACCTGGCCATTTAAGCAGCTGAATGGACAGCCCAGCACTGGAGACAAGTAAACCTGTTAGTATGCGTTGCTTATGGTATAAACCTGCAGGGGCTTGTTTAAATTACATTTTTTTGCAAAGTTTAATTCCGCTTTAATAACAAAAACAGATCTTGTTGAGGCAGAGACAGACACACATGATTTCTAAATAGCAATTGCCTCCAAACAAACAGCTAATATTCCATAAATATTATTAATGATGGACTCAATTGCATCAAAAAAGACGTGTTCTATAGTTACAGATTAAAGTGTATCTCTAGCCAAAAAGTTTTGGCTAGGGATTTACTTTAATAAATTGGATTTGATGTATCTTGTTATAATTTGGAGTCTCATATTTTCAAAAAAGGGTGTTTTACAGGAAACATCTCTCACTAAATATATTTGTGGCAATAGCTATATATCAGATTTCACATCTAATTTAACCTGGTGCATTAAAGATGAATTCCAGGTATACAGCTAAATACACAGTGAGCTGCGTCATTTGTCAAAAGGAAATTGAAATCTTTTCAGCCACTCTTGTGATTTATACAGCTCTACCACATACCACCTACCCAGGAGCGGCCGATTCATTTGGGGCGCAGGGCTGCCACCCCCCTGGTTTGCATGCAGGGTGCTGAACTCGATTGTATGAGTTTTTTCTTTTTTCAAGCTATATGATTAGAGCCAGAGGCTCTGATTGGCTTGAAAAAGGTTTGGCTCGACCCATCCACTTGTGATAATAGCAAATCAATATTTGCAATTGTCTTCCGGCTTCTCCTCCCGGCCAATCAGGACAGGAGGAAGATAGGGTTGGCCGGGAAGAGAAGCTGAGGAAGCAGCAGAGGGGCTTTGTAAGTGGGGACCGTGACATGGAGGGGTGAGTGGGAGGGGGACCGTACTGTGCAAGAGTGAGTGCGGACCTGGGGGTGTTTGTTTAGCCCCCCCAAAAAAAGTTTAGCGCCAGCTGCCACTGGTGGGGCCACAGATTTACCCCCTCCAGACCACTCAGCTACAAGTTAGCATGGTTACCTGCCATGTTAGTACCCAATGCCCGATTGTGCTGTGGTATGAAAAAAATCTTACAATAGGTCGCGTTTTGCAGGCAGTACCACTGCCAAATATGACCTATTCAAGTTATTTTTTAACTAGATTGACTTGTGTCTTTCAACCAGACTAACTACACTATATTACCAAAAGTATTGTGACACCTGCCTTTACACGCACATGAACTTTAATGGCATCCCAGTCTTAGTCCGTAGGGTTCAATATTGAGTTGGCTCACCCTTAGCAGCTATAACAGCTTCAACTCTTCTGGGAAGGCTGTCCACGAGGTTTAGGAGTGTCTATGGGAATGTTTGACCATTCTTCCAGAAGTGCATTTGTGAGGTCAGGCACTGATGTTAGACGACAAGGCCTGGCTCGTAGTCTCTGATCTAATTCATCCCAAAGGTGTTCTATCAGGTAGAGGTGCAGGAAAGTCAAATCCCCCCCCCCCCCCAAACTTGCTCATCCATGTCTTTATGGACCTTGCTTTGTGCACTGGTCCAAATCATTTGGTGGAGGGGGGATTATGGTGTGGGGTTGTTTTTCAGGGGTTGGGCTTGACCCCTCAGTTCCAGTGAAGGGAACTCTTAAGGCGTCAGCATACCAAGATATTTTGGACAATTTCATGCTCCCAACTTTGTGGGAACAGTTTGGGGATGGCCCCTTCCTGTTCCAACATGACTGCGCACCTCTGCACAAAGCAAGGTCCATAAAGACATTCCCAGTGCTCCCTATGCTCCTCTCCCCTGCAGCCACCGCTGGCTGACACAGAGGATCACAGGACCAAAGCAGGCTAGAAATACTTCCTCTTTAATACGTTTTCTTGTTGATCCTGGCAGGATCAACATGTATCTCTTTCCACTTATGATAAAATATTTATATTCATATATTTAACAGACCAAAAACAAAGCAAATAAGAGAGGTTCATTGTTGGGGTTTACACATATTTTAGGTGGTGTGTTTTTCAATATCAGCCTGGAGTTCAGCTTTAACTGTAGATGTTCAATGTTACATAAAAGGTCCACTTAAACTCAAGCTACAGCTAGGTTAATCACTTGCAAAGTGCTTGCTTGTGTGCGCTCTTAGATAAGTTCTCCAGAGGCGGTCCTCGGCGTGCTTTGTTGCCTGTGTGCGTCGTATGCAATATTATAAAGTGTTGTTAAAAGGAACCGCACCAGCCTCGTGTGAAACAAAGAAGATTGATTGTCTGCAACCCTCGGCACTTAAGAGGTTTTGCACAGCAATGCATTAGCAGTACTTAAACCAGCAAAGCCCCAGCTCACCCATATCTCAAAGAACATATTGTTGTTCTTCACAGATTATATAATCTGTAAATGGCCTCCTTGGATCCAAAACTTTACAAGCTGCCATAAATGCTACATCGCAATCTAAAAACAATTTAAGAAATCAGAGGAAGTAAATCTCAGCCTTTAAAAAAAAAAAAATTGTTTGCTAAATGTGCTGTACTTTCCAATCAATATGGACCCGAAAAGCACACTGTAGATTGTATATTGTGGAAGCAATGTTCCAAATAGGAATTTATACCCATTTTAAAGGTGTTATTTATAGTTGAAGTTTAATATGCTTGTATTTTGCCTCCCCTGGTCCCTCCTTTCACCAACATGCTAATGATTTTTTTTTTTCAATAAAACCTGTTTTATTCTGAATTAGATCTCGTTTTATGTCTTCTGGGCTATGGGAATCTTAGGCTACTTTCACACTGGAGCGGTACCCGCGGTCGTGGTAAAACCCTGCTAGTTTTAGAGCAGTTTTACCAGCGATAGGGCTCCGCTATGCGGGCGGGAGCGCCGCGCTTTTAACCCCCCACAAGGGGTTAAAAAGGGGTTAAAAGTGCCGGCGCTCAGCGCTACCGAGGCAGTGTGCAGCCGCTTCGGCAACGCTTGCCATGCATTTCAATGGCAGGGGCGGTAGAGGAGCGGTATATTACCACTCCCCTCACCGCCCCAAAGATGCTGCTTGCAGGACTTTTTGTAACGTCCTGCTAGCGCACTGCCCCAGTGTGAAAGCACTCAGGGCTTTCACATTGGGGTGGATTGGGGGGGGGGCTTTTGAGGCGCTTTACAGGCGCTATTTTTAGCTAAATAGCATCTGTAAAACGCTCCAGTGTGAAAGCAGCCTAAGAGAGAAGCTGCAATATCTCATTGGAGCACTTTATTCCTCACCTGGTGGATGGACTCTTATTCATTTTCTCTGGACTGGTTTAGGTCCTGAGTGGTGGACCTTATTCAAGCATATCACATGTGACTCAACTATACCCTTATTTTGTTTACTTTTTTAAGCTTTTTATTTGGTGGAGCATAATTGAATGCGATTTCATATGAGCATTTATTACTATGTTTTATTACAATTTAAACATATATATGTATTTATACACCATTTAATGGAATGAGGGAGTAAGCACCACATCCTTTCTTCATTTTTTAGCATCTTAATGGCATGGTTCGTGATCAGGTAGTGGCTATTATAAGATCTCTTATTATAGTACGTAAGTTGATAGTCTCTCGTTGGGTTCCACCCAATCCTCGTACTTTGGGGTGGTAGATTAGGGATGTGGATAAATATGTAACATTTGAAAAACATACCTATCTCCAAAGCAATATCTTTTGGAAATTGGAAATCCTTGATAAATATTAGGGGCTTTTAAGGGCGGGGGGTGGGGGGGTTGTATAGATTGCGCTGGAATGACTCGATCAGTCACTGCTGTTGTGGGCAGATGGGAAGGGTTTATTTCCAGTGGTTCATGCCTGGCCTGAGGGGAGGTGGTGGTGGGCCCTGTTAGGGTCTGGGCTGCTACCTCGGGGTATAGCCTTTTAGTCGACTCAGCGTATGCTTGAGAGGAAGTGAAAGTAAAGGAGCGTTGCTGTTTGGAAGCATGAAAAACAATAATAGATATATAGAAAGATATCCCCATGACGACGCCTGTTTAGGACGAAACGTACGTCGGGAGGGCGCGCTGACGTCCCCTTTGGATTTTATGTTGGCTTGTTGATTTTACTACATGAGATTTACTTCTACTCATGTGAGTTGTTCTTATACTTTATACAAATAAAGTTCCAAATTATATTGTTCTATGTGGTTCCTCTTCTTTCCCTGACATGTTTGCTGATCTACACGCTGAACATATCATGTTTGGAGGGGAAGGTGGTTCCATTTAATCCGAATAGCCTACTATTGATGGTGATACATATGAATTGTCGGAAGAGGGAGTATCTGGTCAATACCTGATCACATTTAACACATTTGGTTTATCAGTCTGGTAAGCCTAATACCTTCTTGGTGGTGGATCACTATTGCAGTGTTGCGGCACTCGGGTGTTTAGGATCCAGTGGAATAAAAAGAGGAGGTCATACCTTCATCTATCTGCATGCAACATATATTCCCACCTTTGAAGTTTTAATGTGGACTGATGAACTTTATGATCTATTAGCACAGCTTTTTTGTTTTTATATAGAAAGATATGCAATCAAAATGTAACAGTCAGAGAAGACATTTTTTAATATTATACTTAAGCTGAAATACTTTATAAGAAAAATATATGTATACATATATGGTTGGATAGTACAATTTTTATACAATTTTAATTCAGCAATATCGATACATACTATCCAACTATATATGTATGCATATGTTTTTCTTATACAGTATATGAGCTTTTGTATAATAGAAAATGTCTTCTCTGATTGTTATTTTCAATTTTGATTGTATATCTTTCTATATATCTAGTATTGTTTTTTATTTCATGCTTCCAAACAGCCCTGATGAAGGGAGAGCCCTTGTTCTCCCGAAACGTGTTGGCCTCATTTCATTGATGTGACTTTGAATAAAACATTATTAATACCTGCAACCACTGGACATCAGGCGCTCCTTTACTTTCACTTCCTGAAAAATATTAGTGATATGTTGTGTCTGTGCTTTTTTCTTTCTGGGGGGAGGGGGGGCTGCAAAAGATCCATATACTACCTGCTCCGTAGTAACTCTGAATATTTTTGAATGTTTCTGAATACTTTTGAGTATATTTAAAAATGATTGGAATCCTTTTGTTTATAGCTGTCAATATCATGGGAAAACTAGATGTGGTTGTTTAGAATGATGATTTGACCATGATCTTTGTTTATTTGTTATACAAATTTTCAAAAATTAAAATAAAATCTGAAATAAAAAAAAAAAAAAATGAATACATACCTTAATTGTGTCCCAGTAACAATATTATTTGGATCTCTGTGCTTTGCTATACAATGCAGGCAAACCATGGCTGGTTGGAGGTGCCAGCAGGGTGCTATACATAGCTTCCTGAAAACATCACAGCACCCTACCTCAGTGTTCCTCGCAAGAGCCCTCAGCCCTGATACAAGCAGTGGGCTGGTTCATTGGGGGAGTAGATGAAAATGTCTAAATAGGTATGGTCAGTCTAGAGGAATTAGAGTCCTTAATCAGGCTGCAATTCCATGCAGGCTGTTCTAGGTAATTCCCCATGCGATAGTGAGCCTCCGTGATTGAAACTAAAATCCAACGAATGATCATAGGGGTGCACAACCTATTTCATCAGGGTGTGCACTCCAGAGCTCAAACACACATGCGTGTGTGTATATTGTCAGAAGGGCGTTTTTCTTAAAATTTTTATTATTTTATTATTTTTTACAATTTTATTGATTTTTTTACATTTTTTAATAATTTTTATTTTACAATTTTTTTTAGGAGCCCCTATAGGGCTTTGGCTATATATCTAAAGAGACCACTGGTGTCTCACTTTTGAGACAGAGAAAATGACTGAGGACAGAGATTCCCCAGTCCCTTTCTCTGCAACCTCAGCTGCACTGGAGAGTGAATGAATGGGAAGTGCTCTGTGCTGTGCGGCTTCCTGTTCATTCACAAACTGAAGCATAGTAAACACAGCAGCCAGCAGGAGAGGTGAGGATGGAAGCCAGCAGTGCTGTCGGAGGTGGGCACAGGGTAGGCCAGGCAGTAAGGGGAATTGGTGCCGCACACAGTGATTAGGGTGTGCCTAGGCACACCTGGTACACCCTGTGGGCATGCCTATGGGCGAGTTAAAGATGCTAGTTTTTTTATTAGTATTTTTTTTACAATTTTTTTAGGAGCCCCTTTGGGGGGCTTTGGCAAAATATCAGAGGTCTAAACAGATCTCTGATGTCTCACTTTTAAGCCAGAGAAAATGACTGAGGACAGAGATTCCCCAGTCCCATTCCCTGCAGCTTCAGCTGTGCTGAGCGGCTTCCTCTTTTTCACAAACAGAAGCATAGTAAACACAGCAGCCAGCAGGAGAGGGGAGGATGGAAGCTGTTGTGGGGAGGTGGGCACAGAGAAGGCCAGGTAGTAGGGGGAATCGGTGCAGTACACAGTGATAAGGATGTGCCTAGGCTGGTTAAAGACGGTAAGACGGGGAAGGAAAGAACTATATAGAAACATGGAAGAGTAACAGCAGAATAAAAAACAAGTAGTCCATCAAGTCTGCCTGTGTTTCTTTTTTTAACTACTTAACGGTCCACTGCCGTTTTACCGCGGCAGGGTGGCTCGTTCCCGCGAATCGGCGTCATTGTACGTTGGCGTGGGAATGAGCCACTGTGAGCGCGCATGCTCACTGCCAAGCGGGGGAGCCAGACAATGTCCACCGGCCACCAGCAAAAGCTTCAAAGAGAGGCAGAATGGGGATCTGTGAGTGTAAACAAAGTAGATCCCCGTTCTGTCAGGGGAGTTGAGTGAGAATGTCTGTTTACAGTAAATGGGAACAGTGATCTCTCTCCTCCTCGAGTCAGCCCAGCCCCCATACAGTTAGAAACACCTCCTAGGGAACACATTTAACCCCTCGACCAGTAGTGTTAACCCCTTCCCTGCCAGTGACATTTAGGCTACTTTCACACTGAGCGGCAGTTGCTGTCGCAGTAAAACCCAGCGATAGGGCTCCGCTATGCAGGCGGGAGCGCCGCGCTTTTAACCCCCCCACAGGGGGTTGAAAAAGGGGTTAAAAGTGCCAGCGCTCAGCGCTACCGAGGCGCTTTGGAAGCGCTTGCCATTCATTTCAATGGCAGGGGTGGTAGAGGAGCGGTATATTACCTCTCCCCTCACCACCCCAGAGATGCTGCTTGCAGGACATTTTGTAACGTCCTGCTAGCGCACTGCGCCAGTGTGAAAGCACTCAGGGCTTTCACATTGGGGTGGATTGGAGGGGACTTTTGAGGCGCTTTACAGATGCTATTTTTAGCTAAATAGCGTCTGTAAAACGCTTGAGTGTGAAAGTAGCCTTATACAGTAATCGGTGGCTATTTTTAGCTCTAATCGCTGTATAAATGCCAGTGGTCCCAAAAAAAGTGTCAAAAGTGTCTGATATGTCTGCGGCAATGTCACAATCCCAATAAAGATCTATAAATCGCAGATCACCACCATTACTAGTGAAAAAAATAAATAAATAAAAACGCCATAAATCTATTCCCAATTTTGTAGACGCTATAACTTTTGCGCAAAGTGATCAATATACGCTTATTGGGATTTTTCACCAAAAACATGTAGAAGAATATATATCGGCCTTAACTGATGAAGAAGTTATTTTTTTAAACTTTGTAAAAAATATTTTTTTTTCAAAATTGTCAGTTAAAGTGACGCAGCGCTGTATCACAAAAAATGCTCTGGTCAGGAAGGGGGTAAATCCTTCCGGGGCTGAAGAGGTTAATTTATACAATTTTTTTTTTACATTTTTGTCTGAGAATATATGCGGGACTTCCTCCAGCCAAGAAATGAGGCGGTTTCGATCTGACTTGCAGCTGCTTCTAATATTGTGAGAAGCTCAGAGTAAGCAATTCCAGTACAGGAGAGGAGTCTGTACAACTGTGCAAGGCTGAAGGTAGGAGCTCAACTAATAGTGCGTTTAGATATACAAAGAATAAAATAGTGAGAATTTTTGTTAGATCGCATTACATTACATTTGAAACAAAGCTATACTGTCCAAAAAGTAATCAAAATACTACAGAAGGTTTTTTTTTTCATGTAGGGATCCAACTGAAAATATTATGCAAATATTGACTTTCCAAAAGGTGGTATTTGCATAGAGCTAGACACACCCCTCATCCTCAAATGTGAGCGTGCTCAAGCCTGGTGACTGACTATTCATACACCAAACCCCATATTGTTAGATTCAGGGGGGTGTGTGAACGAGCATCCAATCTGGAATTTTTTTCTGTTTTATCTGGAAGCTGAAGTGTCACATTGGGGTGGCAGAATAGCAATGACAAAGTAGAAGCAACCCAATGGCCCTTGCTACCAAGCTTCTGCATTGTTCTCTTTTACTATGAGAGCTGTGCGTAGAAGTGGGGACTATAGAACAGGAAAATAAAAGCCAATACGGTGTAATGATTAATATATTCTAGAAATAATTCCTTTTGTAATTCTCTGGATTAAAGGATTTGAAAACTGTAAAGTGTAGCTTCACTTGAATGAGAAAAATATCAAACAAAAAAAAAAAAAAATAGCAATAATATTGCATAAGCAATTGCGACACAAGCCATATTGTAATTGAATGTTATTCAACATTACCTTTCCTTTTCAATCTGCAGCTCTGTAATATTCTGTAAAATGCAATGCAACATGGCTACCCGGAGGTGTTCTGTACATAGATGGTGTACAGAATGCCCCTCGGAAATGTAATTTCCTGCCCGAAGTATGCACTAAGATGCAAGTCAGATTTTGAGCATCTCCTGCAACAAAAATGTCATTTTTGGAGAGATAAAAGAATGCGGATGCTGCCACTTTCCTCATTAGAACCCTGCAAGTGCAGTAGCTAATTAAAGTGGTTGTAAACTCTTTACAACCACTTTAACCTACAGGTAAGCGTGTAATAAGGCTTACTTGTCGGTACCGAGAATATCTCCTAAACTTGCACGGTTTAGGAGATATTCTCCGTATATGCTTGCGACAACGTCATTGGTGCATGTGCAGTGAAGAAACAGACCGATGTGCCGTTTCTTCACTAGGGTCATGCCGCAATTGGCGGCTTTCACGCACATGCACGGGAGTGACGTCACACGACTCCAACCAGTCACAGAGCCAGAGTTGCGGCCCCGGAAGGAAGAGGGGCGAAGATGGATGCAGCCTGCACAGGAGACAGCGCGGGCGTTGATTGCAGGTAGGTGGCATATAATGGGCTAATATGCGATGCATTATTCTTTTACTTAGCAGGGGACTAAAGAGGAAGTAAAACCCATCAGGGTTTACTTCCTCTTTAATAATTATAAAATCACTCCTATTCAGATTCACGGTGGTGGCCCGTCCATACGGTGCACAGAGGCCCCGCCCCCCTAATCCATGCACCCAGCCCCTAATCTGCATACAGGGTGCTGGATGCATGGATTCCAATGGCATTTGTTTAGAGCCTAAGTTTCTAATTGGCTTAAAAAAAGTGTGCCCTGAGACCATACAGTTGTTTGACAATAGCGAATTAATATTTCTATTGTCTTCCTGATTCTCCTTCCGGCCAATCAGGAAGCAAGTCCTGAGACCCGATTGGCCAGGGAGTCTTAGAACTCCCAATCATGTCTCAGGACACACTGGCCAGTTATGTCTCAGGAAGCACCTATGTTTCTCAATAGGGATGTCAGGAAGCTGACAGGGTCACTCATAGGAGACCGGGGCATTCCCTGTCCCGCAACCACACATATGCAAGGGGCATCTATACACATGGCTGTGGGGAGAGGGGACTATTTTGGATGCTTATAATTCCAGTGCAGTGACAGCTTCCTGGCAGGCTCACTCGGGTGGGGCCAAACTAGGATCTGAACACACCTGAGCTCATCCCTAGTTCCCAGTGGCCATGGAGCTGAGCAAGAGTGTTATATTTCACATGAGTGGCCGTGCCCACTGCTTCCTGAAAAGCAATCTGCCGGGGACCATGAATCACGTTTCAGAGGGCTGCCAGGTGATTTTTTTTTAAATTCCACAGCGGAATTTTGCATTAAAATGCTGCACTGCAATCTCACAGTTCCTGTGCGCTGGCATAGACCTTAATGGGTGCCACCTGTCAAAATTTAAAGGCTGTTTAAAGAGTTAAAGTGGTTGGAAAGGCAGAAGTCTTCTGTGCGGCAGCCCCCCTAATACTTACCTGAGCCCCATCTCTAGAAATATTTCATGAGAGGCTAGGCTGTCCAGGACTCTCCCTCCTCATTGGCCAAGACATCAGTGAAGCGCCATTGGCTCCCGCTGCTGTCAATCAAAGTGAGTGAGCCAATGAGGAGTGATGGGGGCGGGGCCAGACCATGGCTTCATGTCTAAATGGACACTGTGGCTCGGGTGCCTCCATAGCAAAGAGCTTGCAGTGGGGGCACTCAACAGGAGGGATGGGCCAGAACCCGAAGAGGGACCCGAGAAGAGGAGGATTGGGGCTGTTCTGTGCAAAACCACTACACAGAGGAAGTATAGCATGATTGTTATTTTTAACAAAAAAAAAAAAATGAGACCTTAATATCAAATTAAGCATCATGGCCTCAGCATGTGTACAACCCCATCCGTTGTAATATTGGTGGGTGGTCAGGAAGGGGGGTTTGGTAAAACTGCAGCTTGACTGCCTTTTTTTAACCTCTCCCCTGGCCATCACTGCGATAGAAACCGAAATCTCATAAAAAGTCTCTGGAAACAAAATGATCATTTTTAATTGTCTTCTTACCATAGGTTACATCTAATGTAGCCCCAGAAGGGCACTAAGTAATGCCAGTCTGGAAGAAGTGTGGAATGGGGAGGAATTAAAAGCTGCTCTGTTTTTAAGGTTGTGAAATGTTAGCAAGTATGAGGATACATCTATTTTTTAAGTTATAAGGAGCTGTGAGGCCCTTGAGATCAATGGTAATAGGAATAGCATTGTAAAGGTGCCCTAAGGGGGGTGGATGATTGAAATCCAGGCCTGACCTAGATCACTCTGATGTGAGGCCAACTCACATGTCAGCTAAATACATTTGATTTCAGAATATCTCATGGAGCTCTCACATATTCAGCACATCGGTGCGGATAAAGCTAAACGTTAAATACAATACAATTACTACAAAAATAACAACGGTTTCCAACGGTTTCCAATTTAAACTATTAATGGATTTCTTGCTTAAAAGAATAGTTTTTTTTTTTTTTTCTCATCCAGGCAACAAAACAACCTTGATGCATATGAAATAAATGTGCAAAGATCCCCGCTCTCTCCTCTTCATAATTGCAGAGTATATTTCTTTCACAAGTGAAATAAAATGATTAAAGCTCTGAAAAGTAATCCTCCAAACTGCTTTCCTCAACACTTATCACATTTATTCTTGCTTAGTGCGGTGCTCTGTCTAAATATAATTCAACGCACTTCACATTAAGCTGTATAATCAGCTTGGGAAATTTTGTACTTTTTATAAAACCAGAAGTATTTTTGAAGCTCATCCTAAATATAGAGAACATTTCCTTTTTTCCCCCTGATTTTTTTCTTTTTATTATTTTATTTTATTTTTTTTTATTATTGAAAAAAAAACAGCATTGGACACATTTAATTACATTAAACGTGATATTCACTTATAAACTAAATGAGATTAATTTTTATGTCTTTTTTTTTTTTACTTTCATAAACTAAAACCTGATTGTTTGGAATCAATAAGCATTTTTTGCTGTAGATGCATCATGCTTTGTCGGCATGGTGTGTTAGCAGGAAGATGTCTCTGACGTGAGTAGTCTCTTAGGTGGTAGTCTCTTGGTTCAGTGCAAGAACAACATTTCCATCTAGGGATTTTGGATTCCCCCTTTCTTGTATTGGATACCTTGGTATTGTTGAGTGTGAATAGCTCCATTTATTGCTGAAATCTGGGAATATCGGTATTCCTTGGCTATTTTCTCGAAACACTCCGAGTCCACTCACCTTTCTCACCACCTAAGTAGGCTTCCTAGATTTATATGCCCCCCCCCCACTTGCTCTGGTCATTGGTTGTGTAGTTCTGATACCCCTGTGTCCACCACGGGGATACTATTTTTTCATACTGGATTCTGAAGAAGCCAATACTTGGCGAAACACGTTGACCTTTTGTACCGGGGATATACATTACTGTATTATCTTTTGCCATCATCATTCAATATGGATATATCTGATTATATGTGATGCATATTAAGATTTTGTGCTGGGCCAATAAAGTCTGGTGGTTTTCTATGCTGGGTTAGAGATTTCCAGTCCACATTATTCCTCTTAAAGCGAAGCTCTGGGCTCCTGCAGAAAAAATAAAAGTCAGCAGCTACAAATACTGCAGCTGCTGACTTTTAATATTAGGTCACTTACCTGTCCAGGGATCCAGCGGTATCTTCACCCGTTCCGATTGGCTATCGGGTGCTGCTACCACCATCTCCACTAAGGGAAACCGGCCTACTGCACATGCGCGAAGCGCTGCACCCTCTCAGTGGGCCGGCTGCGTGGGGGGGGGGGAACTTCCGGCTGCCAAGCCAGGTACCCACTCCCTCCAAATGGTGCCAAATATGGCTTCCCCTTTTGGGTGGAGCTCCTCTTTAATTAATTCAGATGTGGCTTGTGGAATTTTAATTTATTTTACTATCAGATGAATACCTTTTTTAAGGCCTGATGCACATGAGCACCATGGTTTGTAGAATGTAGAATTTAGGTGTTTTTCCCCACCCAGGAGCTACAGGCGTTACGTGCAGCTGGCCATGGAAATCAATGGCGTTATACGTCAGTACTTGTGTGGCTATCGGGTAGGAAAACATGACTGAATTTTACATCATGTGACAATGACATGTTAATACGTCATTTGAATTTTTTTTTTTGAATGCAAGTACTATAAGTACCTGAGTGTAACCTGGTGTCAGTCTCATGCAATCCCTGAGCAGCAAAGCTGGAATATGAAAGAAAGAAGCAGCACAAGGAGCCAATCAGCTAATGTGCTGACAAGGATCCTGCTGATAGGAGGAGAAAGCAGTGCTGCTTCTCCTTTCACTGTGCACTCACAGGCTAGGGTGGGTCCAGGACAACCTGCACTCAGAGCTGAATGATGCTGGCCTGTTAGATAGAAAAAAAAGTGCTGCAAAATCCTGGATTGAAGGTAAATATTGCAGCTATAGCTTGTTTTGTCATGTCGTTTGTTTTCATTTTAGTTTTGTTATTTTTGGCTGGAGTTCTGTTTAGAGGAGAGCAGATTGGTAGTGAGATGAGCTCATACCCCTCCGTACCCCCCATCATGTACACATGCAGGATTGCCATTCACTGCTGGTCCTGTATTGTATATTATGATGTAAGGGTGTCTGCCCCATTCTGGAGCTGGAGAGAAAGGACTGACATACCAGCTGTTGTGGGACAATGGAGTGAGGCCTGGTTCACACCTATGCATTATTTAGTGCATTTTCAGTTTTCTAGAAACTCACTACAGCCCATTTAACATGGTTTCCTATGGATGTAGTTCACATCTGTGCATTTTATGGAAAGGTCCAGGGACTATTTTCCGGTTTTTGGTTCCATAGACTTCAATGGATCAAAACGTGTATTGAAAAACACAAAATGCACCTGGGATCTGCAAAAACTGTAACATGCATAGGTGTGAATCAGGCCTTATAGAAGTATTTATATGGTTGTATCATCCCCTAGAAAAACAAGTATTATATTTTACATTTGCTGGCGGTGGGGGGCAATGTTATATATATATTATTTTTAAAAATATAATTTATACAATGTGATATATATATATATTTATATATATTGTTCTGTTACATGATTGCCATGTAACATAAAATATGCACAGCTATAGTAATGTTTGTATAGTTGGTTGTTACAATGCCATCTTCTGGTTGTTTTTGATATTGCACCTTTCCTTTGTGTTTCTAAGTGTGTACCTCCATCCTCTGTGAGCTGACTTCCTCTTCCTAGTTCACTCTGTTAGCTAACTTCCTCTTCCTAGTTCACTCTGTTAGCTAACTTCCTCTTCCTGGTTCACTCTGTTATGTAACTTCCTCTTCCTGTGTCCTCTCTCTGTCTCATGAGGAAAGAATATGGCCACACGTCTGAAGGCCTCACTCAATCTGCTCGCATCCTAGGACACATTACCATGTGTCTTAGTTTTTAGTTTATCATGTTTTGACCTGCAGTTACCATCTTTCAACCATCTGCCACATTTGTTGTATGCCTTACCTGCTATTTCCAATGAATAAACGCTCATGGAAGAAATCGGTATTTGTTGAGTCACTATCTGATGAGAACTATCTGCGGTGATCATATCTGCTTATACAGGCCAATCATAGAGGTCTCAGCAAGGGATAAGTCGCTATTACAACAGTTTGGAGTCAGAATATATATATAGACTCTATATTACCAAAAGTATTGTGACACCTGCCTTTACACGCACATGAACTTTAATGGCATCCCAGTCTTAGTCCGTAGGGTTCAATATTGAGTTGGCCCACCCTTTGCAGCTATAACAGCTTCAACTCTTTTGGGAAGGCTGTCCACAAGGTTTAAGAGTGTGTTTATGGGAATGTTTGACTATTCTTCCAGAAGAGCATTTGTGAGGTCAGGCACTGATGTTGGACAAGAAGGCCTGGCTTGCAGTCTCCACTCCAATTCACTCCAAATGTGTTCTATCGGGTTTAAGGTCAGGACTCTCCCCAAACTCGCTCATCCTTGTCTTTATGGACCTTGCTTTGTGCACTGGTGCACAGTCATGTTGGAACAGGAAGGGGCCATCCCCAAACTGTTCCCACAAAGTTGGGAGCATGAAGTTGTCCAAAATGTCTTGGTATGCTGACACCTTAAGAGCTCCCTTCACTGGGACTAAGGGGCCAAGCCCAATCCCAGAAAAACAACCTCACACCATAACCCCCCCTCCACCAAATGATTTGGACCAGTGCACAAAGCAAGGTCCATAAAGACTTGGATGGGCAAATTTGGGGTGGGGGAACTTGACTGGCCTGCCCTCAACCTGCCTGAGACCAACATCTTGAGGAAGACAAGCTTGTGCCTCCTCAAAATGTTGAAATAAAACTGTTATCACACGTTCACCTTTCAAGACCCGTGAGTGCCAATCTCTCTTTTGGTATATATATATATATATATATATATATATATATATATATATATATATACATATATATATATATATATATATACACACACACACACACACACACACACACACAGAGTATCTTACAAAAGTGAGTACACCCCTCACATTTTTGTAAATATTTTTGTAAATATTTTATTCTATCTTTTCATGTGACAACACTGAAGAAATTACAATTTGCTACAATGTAAAGTAGTGAGTGTACAACTTGTATATCAGTGTAAATTTGCTGTTCCCTCAAAATAACTTAACACACAGCCATTAATGTCCAAACCACTGGTAACAAAAGTGAGTACGTCCCTAAGTGAAAATGTCCAAATTGGGCCCAATTAGCCATCTTCCCTCCCCGGCGTCATGTGATTTGTTAGTGTTACAAGGTCTAAGGTGTGAATGAAGTGCATGTGTGTTAAATTTGGTGTTATCGCTCTCACTCTCTCATACTGGTCACTGGAAGTTCAACATGGCACCTCATGGCAAAGAACTCTCTGAGGATATGAAAAAAAGAATTGCTGCTCTACATAAAGATGGCCTAGGCTATAAGAAGATTGCCAAGACCCAGGAACTGAACTGCAGCACGTTGGCCAAGACCATACAGTAGTTTAACAGGACAGGTTTCACTCAGAACAGGCCTCACCATGATCAACCAAAGAGGTTGAGTGCACATGCTCAGCATCATATCCAGAGGTTTTCTTTGGGAAATAGACATATGAGTGATGCCAGCATTGCTGCAGAGGTTGAAGGGGTGGGGGGTCAGCTTGTCAGTGCTCAGACCATACGCCGCACACTGCATCAAATTGGTCTGCATGGCTGCCGTCCCAGAAGGAAGCTTCTTCTACAGATGATGCACAAGAAACCCTGCAAACAGTTTGCTGAAGACAAGCAGACGAAGGACATGGATTACTGGAACCATGTCCTGTAGTCTGATGAGACCAAGATAAACTTATTTGGTTCAGATGGTGTCGAGCGTGTGTGGCGGCAACCAGGTGAGGAGTACAAAGACAAGTGTGTCTTGTCTACAGTCAAGCATGGTGATGGGAGTGTCATGGTCTGGGGCTGCATGAGTGCTGCCAACACTGGGGAGCTACAGTTCATTGAGGGAACCATGAATGCCAACATGTACTGTGAAATACTGAAGCAGAGCATGATCCCCTCCCTTGCCCGCAGGGCAGTATTCCAACGTAATAATGACCCCAAACACACCTCCAAGGCGACCACTGCCTTGCTAAAGAAGGGTAAAGGTGATGGACTGGCCAAGCATGTCTCTAGACCTAAACCTTATTGAGCATCTGTGGGGCATCCTCAAAGAGAAGTTGGAGGAGCGCAAGGTCTCAAACATCCACCAGCTCCGTCATCATGAAGGAGTAAAAGGGGACTCCAGTGGCAACCTGTGAAGCTCAGGTGAACTCCATGCCCAAGAGGGTTGAGGCAGTGCTGGAAAATAATGGTTGCCACACAAAATATTGACACTTTGGGCTCAGATTGGACATTTTCACTTAGGGGTGTACTCACTTTTGTTGCCAGTGGTTTAGACAGTAATGGCTGTGTGTTGAGTTATTTTGAGGGGACAGCAAATTTACACTGTTATATAAGCTGTACACTCACTACTTTACATTGTAGCAAAGTGTTGTCACATGAAAAGATATAATAAAATATTTATAAAATTGTGAGGGGTGTACTCACTTTTGTGAGATACTGTATATATATATATATATATAGTAAGATATTGGGGTGATTCAACTCAAGTGGTGCATGTGATTTCAGGAACACGTGTCAGTCCAGACTGCATTTTAAAGGCATGGCAGCCCACTTTTATTTAAAGGAAACAAAGTTCGAAGAAAATAACAGCAATTTCCCTTGCAGGGGGTTCCAGCATTACTGTTTAGTTCAAACGGTCAGGCTCCTGGCTTGCTCACTTGCAGCACCGATGCTTCAGGCCTTTGGATTGCTCTTCAGAGTGTATGCTCATGCTGCCAGCTGCAGCCTCTGCTAGGGAACATGGGTGTCCTCCTGACTCTCATACACAGACTTTGCATCTGTAGGAAGGAGTCCTCCTGACTCCTCTGCCAGACTCCTGTCTGCCTGGGTGGAGCTGTCTCCAAGTGGTAGCCCTGAGCTCTATCCCTGGGATATGAACCCAGCCCACAGGTGTGTAATCAGCATGCCTGCCTGTGAACAAATCAGGCATAAATTACCAAAACAAAGCGTGACACGGGGTCGCCTCTCCCCAATATATAACCCCCGTTAGACTTAACGGTAATGGTATTTCCAGGAATCTTCCAGGACAGCTACTTGAGAGTATTGGCTCCACCTTCTACAGGAAACACAAACCAGACAATTTAAAAGGCCCCTCCCTTTCCTCTGACCCTTAGTTGTTTGAAGATCAAGTAAGCCTCCACCACCAGTGCACTCGGCAGAGGGAAAAAATACAAATTCACTATCACCACCACCACCAGGTAAAACATAAGGATACCAGTGAATAAAGAATAAGGTGGGAATATAGACACTGTCCTGGAAGATTCCTGGAAATACTGTTACCGGTAAGTCTAACGGGGGTTTTCCCCCCTCATCTTCCAGGACAGCTACTTGAGAGGATAAGCAAGATTCTATACCTTAGGGAGGGACGACAGCCTTGAGCACCTTCCTTCCAAAAGAGAGGTCCTGGCTGGAGAGTATCTGGACTCTATAATGCTTCATAAATGCATGAGAGGAGGACCAGACAGCAGCTTTGGCTATATCTTTCCATGATGCTCCCGCTCTTTCTGCCCATGATGCGGCAAGAGATCTAGTCGAATGAGCCCTAAGCCCAATAGGAGGGGTCTGACCTGGCGACCTATATGCAACCGAAATGGCTTCTCTAATCCATCTCTAATCCATCTGGCGATGGAACTCCTGGCTGCCTTAGACCCCTTTTTGGGGCCACTAAATGAAATTAGGGGTTGGGAAGAATTCCTGAGCTCACTAGACACTTCTAGATAATGTAGAATACGTCTTCTGACATCTAGAAAACTAAACCTTTCCTCCTCCGAATTCCTAGGGGAGGAACAAAAACTAGGAAGCACTACTTCCTGGGACCGGTGAAAATTGGACGAGACTTTGGCTAAGTACAAAGGTTTCGGACTAGTTACTACCCTGTCGTCTAAAATCCTTAAGAAAGGGTCCTTACAAGAGAGGGATTCCAAATCAGCAATCCTTCTCCCTGACGTTATAGCCAAAAGTAAGACAATCTTTAGGGTCACCATCTTCAAAGATGCCTCCTTTAATGGCTCGAAGTGGGCTCTGGTCAGAGCGTTCAAGACCAACGACAGGTCCTGGGGGGGACCTGTTTAATTAATCTAGGCGTACTTCTAGTCCTTGCCGAGAGAAATCTGATTAGTGGATCCTCCGCTAATTTTCTCTTTAAGAACAGGGCCAGGGCAGTAACTTGCACCCTAAGCGTTCTGACCGCCAGCCCCTTCTCCACCCCCCCGGGAAGAAATCCAGTACACAGGGGACAGAAAATGAGTCAATCTCTGCACTACTTTGCCAGGATACAAACATTTTCCAAATTTTACCATACATTTTTCTAGTTACCAATTTACGGTTATCTAGAATAGTGTCAATAACTCTAGCTGAACATCCTCTTAGTTGTAGGATGCGCCACTCAGCCTCCAAGCCGTCAAATGGTAAATCTGAGGGCTTGGATGGATTACTGGGACCTGACGGAGAAGGTCTTTCCTCTCCGGCAGGGGCCAGGGGGGCGCTACAGACAGAGCTCTCAGGACCGAGAACCAACTCCTCCTGGGCCACCATGGGGCAATTAAGATGACCTCCACCTGCTCCTGCATAATTTTCCTGATTACCAGAGACAGCAGTGGAAATGGAGGAAAAGAGTAGGCCAGAACGAATTTCCACTGGAAAGAGAGCGCATCCGTCCCTAAGGACCCTGTCTCTCTCCCCAGGGAAAAAAATGCTGGAAGCTTCCTGTTGCAGGTGGATGCAAATAGATCCACGTTGGGGATCCCCCATCTCAAAGTAGTCTCCCGGAAGGTCTCTTGGTTTAGTTCCCAATTTCCGGGACTGATATTTACTCTGCTCAGGTAATCTGCTAGGACATTCGCCGTCCCGCTGATGTGAACCACCCTAATAGAGAAAACTTTGATCTCCACCCAGGACAGTATCTCCTGGCTTATCACTAGCAAAGTGTCTGAGCGAGTACCCCCTAGTTTGTTGAGATACGCCACCGTTGTGGCATTGTCTGACAGGATTAATAGGTCCTTTGACCCAACCCTTGTCTCCAGGGTGACCAAGGCTTTCTTCACCGCTAACAGCTCTCTGAAGTACGAGGACTGGGTTCCTCCTCTGGGCACCAGGCTCCCTGTGCTTGCCAGTCTTTTGCATGAGCCCCCAACCCCATAGGCTGGCATCTGTAGTAATCTTTACTGGAGAATGCTGCGCACAGGCCTTCCCTTTTTGCAAATGCTCTGGTTGCTCCCACCAGGATAGATTGAGAAAATCGCCTTGTGAAAGTCAGATGACCCGATCCAAAGAGCTCTTTCTGCGATTCCAATGATGTAGAAGAAATGACTGGAGGGGCCTGGAATGCAACTGGGCCCACGGTACACACGGTATTGCTGCAGTCATTAGACCTAATGAGTGCATAATCTGCCAACAAGATGCATGTGGCAGCTGTCTGAACCCCTGCACGGAAAGGAGGATTTTCGAGATCTTTTCTCTTGGAAGAAACATCTTTTGGGCCACTGTGTCTATCACGTACCCCAAAAACAATCAGCTCTGGGTGGGAACCAGATGACTTCTGAAGATTGACTTTCCAGCCTAATCTCTGAAAGGTCTGCAAAATCACTTGTAGATCCTGATAAAGTTTCTCCTACTCCCGGGCAAATATCAAAAAATCATCCAGGTTTTAATCTTTTGTAATCTGAAAAAAGCCATAACCTCGGCCATTATTTTTGTGAAAATTCTTGGTGCTACCGAGAGACCAAAAGGAAGGGCCCTGAACTGCCAATGTTGTTGTGGACCGCTCTCCACTAGGATTACGAATCTCAGAAATTTCTGATGATTCTGACATATTGGCACATGAAGATAAGTGTCCTGGATATCCAACGTTATCATGAACACTTCTGGTAATAACAGATTCCTTAGGGAATACATGCTTTCCATTTGGAACCTGCTGTAAACCATGACTCTGTTCAGGACACTTAGATTGATGACCATCCAAAACCCTCCGGATGCCTTCCTCACCAGAAATACATGAGAATAGAAGCCTTGAAACCTCTGATCCTCTGGAACAGGAGAAATTACTCTCTCTGATTCCCACCAAGAAACTAGGTCTAACATGCCCTGTCTTCTCTCTTGGTCTCTGGGCAGCCGAGTGAGAAAAAACCTTCGATGAGGAGGGAATTTGAATTCCAACCCATAACCCTCTTGTATGATCTTGAGAATAAAAGGATTTTGGGTGATCTCTGCCCATTCTTTGAAAAAATGGGTCAGCCTCCTACCCCTGACCTGGCGTCACTGGGAATTCTTATCTGTGTCTGTAGGAGCAAAGAGCGCCCCACCTTAAGTCTTGTCCTTAAAAGACCACTTCTTTTTGATCTGCTGACCACCTTTGAAATTAGACTTGCTTTGAAAGCTACGAAAAGGCTTCTTATCCTGTAGTTTTCCTGGCTGGGAATTTCTTATTTTTTTCTGATGAATGAGCCAGTACTTCCTCTAAGGCAGAACCAAAAAAAAGTTTGCCTTCAAAGGGAATGCCGCAGAGTTTTATCTTGGAGGTAAGATCCCCCTCCCAGGATTTTAACCAAATTGCTCTTCTAGAGCAATTAATTAGCGTTGATGTCTCGGCTACTGATCTCACTGTGTCAGCTGCTGCGTCGGCCAAAAATGCCACTGACATGGCAATCAAGGGGAGGGACTCTCTGATCACCTCCACAGGCGTATTGGAAGAGAGCAGGTCATCCAACCTGTGCACCCACACATCTAGATTTCTAGCCACACAGGTGGATGCTAGTGCTGGCCCCAGAGAAAAAGCAGAAGCATCCCAGGCTTTATGCAGTAGGGCATCTGCCTTCCTATCCATCTGATCTTTTAGCACACCCGAATCCTGAAAGATCTGATTTCTTAGATACCTGTGACATAGGAGCATATAATCTAGGACACTTGGAAAACATTTCTTTAATATCAGACTGAAAAGGAAACCTCCTTTTATGTCCCTTAAACTGGAATAACTTTCTTTCAGGCTCCTTCCATTCTGAGAGGACCATGTCCTTGAGAGACTGATGAACAGGGAAAGACCTACGTCCCTGCAGTCCCCTATGCATCCTGTCCTGAATAGATTGAAACTGCTGGGGCACCAGGGGGCACATATAAATAGCTTTTAACAGCTCATTAATATCATCTATTGGAAATAGATATTTCGCTGTGTTAACCATTTCTTCGACATCTGATGTTGACTGATCGTCAGAGGAAGTATTTGAGTTTTCCCCCTCCTCTAGGTCAGAGACCAACCGAGAACTCATGGTCTCTAATACCAGGGGAGGCAGAGATTTCCCTGTAAAGAAGGGATCCTGGGACATTGTAACGGACCTAGCAGTGGAAGTGGAAGGACCTAGCCCTGCTAACCTGTCATTGAAGAACTGAAAGGATGACATCACCTCTCTCATGGACACCATTAAGTCCTTTGGAGATGCAGCTGAATCAGCCCCTGCAACTGAAGCAATACAGGTCTCACATAAAAGCTTCTTACAGGTCTCTGGCAGTTTAGCTCTACAGTTCCCACACCTCCTTTCAACCGGTTTTGTTAACCTAGAGAAAACAAAAGGCAAAATCTAGCATGTGTCTGTGCTTTTACTAATGCAAAACACCAAGATATACAGTCCCCCTGGTTCAAATGGCTCTCCCTAGGAGAGGCACTTACCTTAGGTATTGTATAAGGATCAGATGCAGCTGCTGTGCCCCCATGAGCGGGTGCTCCGTCCTCAAGGCCCTGTTCAGCCTCCATAGTATGTCAGTAGGCAGGAGGAATGATCGTTCAGCCGTTTTCCCTGCTGCCACGCTGTAATACAGCGTATCCCCTTCAATGAGCACACCGACTGTCAAATGCACAGCGTTCCGGTTCCTGTGGCCTTTGCCGCATCACCGGAAATGCATCATCTGACGCCATCTTGGTACACCCAAGGTGGAGGGAACATGAGGAGAATGCTCCTCCATCACTCCCTGTAGTGTAAATCAGCCGATGCACAGCTGCTGGGGAGTGAAAGTCACCAATGGGGATCCTCAAAAGGCAAGTACCACAAGAAATCCATGGGGGCCCCTTTCTAGTCTGTCCCAGCAGAAAATACTCCTGACCAAGTCATAACTTGTCTGAGTACCTAACATAGGGGGGGGGTCCACTAACCACAATTACCAGACCAGAAGAAAAAAACAAACATTACGGTGTGTCACCTGGAGGTCTGGAAACACAAAACAACTGAGGGCCAGAGGAAAGGGAAGGGCCTTTTAAATTATCTGGTTTGTGTTTCCTGTAGAAGGTGGAGCCAATACTCTCAAGTAGCTGTCCTGGAAGATGAGGGGGAAATATATATATATATATATATATATATATATATATAAGTTAAAACAATATATATATATATGTAAATATATATATATAGCCTATATACACTGCATACTCTCATCAAGAGAGCCATTTACCATTTCATATTCTGTTAAAAAACTCATCAATTAGGCGCACATAAGTCACAATGGACTTCAATTCTCCCCGCTCACATTTAAATTACCATCTTATGACAGTTCCACCTATTGCTTCGCGTTAATTTATGCACATATCTTGCTTTATATAAATTGACCATGAACGCTCCTCATTCACCTTGGTATAAGTGCTAAGATTGGAATTTAGTGGAAGACTCAGAGAAAAAAAAGGCAAAGCTTCATGAACTGCTCAATGGAGCTAAAATAAAAGCATTAGTTCTACAAAAGATGAGCTGATTTCTCCGCTCGCTATTGTCTGTATGGACGATCGCATAATCAGACTCTGCAAAACAGGTTGTTTGGTAAAGAAAATTGCATTACTGATGAATTAAACACTTGGTCCCTTGTACAGGCTTCAAACCACATTAAACCCAATAAAAGCTGATTTATTTTAACTGTTTCCCCTCGGTAGAAGACCGTGGTGGATCCTCTAGGCACCGAGGTAATCCAAGACTCATTTGTAAGAGTGGGTTGATAACAATATATCTGCTGTATGTCAAATGCTTTATAGATTGCAGGCGTCCTGGGTACACTGAGAAAACTTTAAGTGCTATGTTAATCCAATACATAGTACAGCAAATTCCCCAAACTGTGAGCCGGCATAGATAAGTGCCATGGCGATGTACTGCGATTAATCCTGAACGAAGTATACCAAATGTGAACTAAGGCCTGGAACAACTTTGAACTTTAGACTTGTTTAAGTCTTTTTAGAAATATGGAGCGATCAGCTTTATATAGCAATGTTACCAATGCAATTTTATCTTTTTAATGCAAAACTCAATTCAAAAAAGAAAAAAAAAATTGCCAATATTTTACTGCAATACTGGAGCTTCCCCCCACCATATTTAGATGTTCTCAGTCTTGAAGGCCAGCGATATTGAAACCATTTTCTCTGAGTTGAGGCTTTCATAGACTCACCCCCAGCCTGCGACTGGACAGTGAAAGGAAAAGCAGCATGCTGATAAGCTGATCTCTCTGTCACCCTGCTGTCTTCTCCTATCAGCATACTCCTGGTCAGCACAAGAATTGATTGGGCCCTTATATTGCTTTTCCCTCTATCAGCCTGTGATTTGTTTTCCATGGGGGAGGCAATGTTTGCTTGTTATACATGCAATATCGACTTTCTAATTTGCAGTGTTACACTAAGATTGAGCTGTACTGCTCCTTCATATGGTGCTAGTCTATAAATAAGTTGACTCTTTAGAAACAAAGTAATTACTCTAAGACACTGTGATCTCCCTCAAATGATTAACCTGCAGATCTCTATAGCATATAAAAGTATAAAAGTCACATTAAAACTGACAGAGTTCTCCTCTCAAGAAAATACCTAACAAAGTTCAAAAACTATTAAGAAGCACCTTTTGGTAACAAATTGTTCTTGCTTGCCAAAGGTAGACCCAAACACTGACTATATGGAATAGGGGTGATATTGCAAATTTGAGGCTAAGTTCACACATGTGCAGCTGCGGGTTTGGGCCTAGGGTCCTGTTCACCAGTTCAGGTGCGATTCAGGTCCAAATTTTTGCCTAAATTCACAAAGGAACCGGACCCAGACCCTTTTTCAATCCGGACCACGGCCACCCCGGACATGTGTGAACTGGGCTTCATTGAGTGTCAGTCACACTTGCCTGTCATGAGAATTGGATGTGAGTAAACCCGCATCCAATTTGCCTGTAAACCCAGCCTAATTGGGAAAAAGAAAATAGAAAATGCTATTTGGTGTGACTCAGAAGTGCTTTGGGTAGTAGAATAGACAGGTTGGCAACTGCAAGCTTAGCTTATGAAGTCATGCTTCAGGTAGGCTAGTGTCAGCCACACAATACCTGAGTTCTCTGGTCCTTATACCTCTGCACAATGGGAATGTGAAGTGGGTAGTAGGAGTGTGAGAACAGTGTACCTGGGGCCCAGGGGGGGAAATGAAGGCAAGGGACCACCTGAAATTGGCTGTAGAACTGTGCATGAATACACAACATCAAGGAATATATTTATCATTATACCAAGATTGCTCGAGGGTTTGTACCTGATGTAGGAAATACAAACTTTTTGTTTTCTCACATCTTAATAACTTCTGGGTCCTGGAGACATTGCAGAGCTTGGGGTGAGAAAAGCCTCTGTTTCTAGGTTAACATGTTACCTAGTAGTCAGACCTCATTATTACACTCAACTGTCCACTGTCCTTTTTATGTGAGCTGACTGATGCTCAGGGCTCTCTCTCTCTGTTGTGGGAGCCACACGACAAACCCACCATTTTATTCTACAGGGCCTCTGCTACAAAAATATATAATATTTGGGGGTTCTAAGTAATTTTCTAGCTAAAATACTGATTTTTACTTGTAAACAAAAAGTGTCAGAAGAAGGCCTGGTCTTAAAGTGGATAATGGCTGAAGGTGCTATTTGGATGTTGCACTTCTCTATGTGGCCAGGTTGTAAAAAAGTCTCACATATGTAGTATCACCAAACTCAGGAGGAGTAGCAGAATGTGTTTTGGGGTGTAGTTGAAAGTATGCATATGATGTGTGTAAGCAATAATTTGTTAATATGACAATTTAGTGAAAAACATAAATAAATAAATAATTTCTTAATTTTCCGAAGAGTTGTGGTAAAAAAAATGACAACTTCAAAAAACGTGTCATGCCTCTTACTAAATACCTAGGACTGTCTACTTTCTAAAAAGGGGTAATTTAAGGGATTATTTGCACTGTCTTGACATGTTAGGGCATCAAGAAATGAGATAGGCCGTCTGCACATCATGTGTGATCAATTTTCAATGATTGCCACCATTGCTTGTGGACTCTATAACTTTCACACAGACCAAATAATATACACTGATTTGGGTTATTTTTACCAAAGAAATGTAGCAGTATAAATTTAGGTCAAAATTTATGAAGAGAAATTATTTATTTGCAACAGAAACTAAAAAAATATATATTTAAAAAAAAAAAAAGTCTCTCTTTTTTATTTGTAGCACAAAAAAATAAAAGCCCCAGTGGTGATTAAATACCACCAAAAGAAAGCTCTATTTGTGCGAAAAAAAGTTAAACATTTAATTTGGGTACAGTGTTGCATGACTGCGCAATTATCATTCAAAATGCAACAGCGCTGAAAGCTGAAAATTGGCCTGGGTAGGAAGGGGGTGGAAGTGTCCAGTATTGAGGTGCTTAGGAACTGCCTGTTTGTTTTGCAAGCATCTGCTAATTTCTTAGCAACCATTGAACAGCCGGAAATGGTCATGTTCATCCATGTCGAAGACCCTACATGTTCACTGTTCAGATGAAACAATGCAGTGTATCTGAATCTCTCCTACTCATACTTCAGACTCGTAACACCAGTCTGTAAATGTGACTTGGCACTTATGCCTTTACCTACAAATTCCCTTTCAGAAAAACCTCAATCTTTGAGTTCCCAGATCCCATATTGCTGCCTTAATGGGTTCACATGAAAGGGGGATTTCAGGATAGGTGGACATGCCTCTTGGTGGGAATGTGGACACTTGCAAAGTGAGCCATTCTGTTCTGTGTAAAGTCCCTCCCTGAGGCCTAGACCTTTGATATTCTAGTGCAGGCTTTTTTTACCTCTTTTAACCCAAGGGGCCCTTTAAGATTTTTTTCAGTCTTGGTAAACCCTGCTGAAAAGAATTGTATCTACAGTTCATGGCAGATTACTGCGATCAATACATAAAATAATATTGTAGATAAAGAATATTTAATGTGGAAATGCGTAAGAGAAAACATGCAGTGTATGTATATACTTCTTCCCAATTCTGGGGTCATGCGCCTCCTGATTTAGGGGGTATATAGCATGTGCATATAACAGTGTGTGTGAAAACATTGTATAAATTACTTTATACACTGTTCACTCACACTGTTATATGCACATGCTATATACCCCCTAATCAGGAGGCGTATGACCCCAGAATTGGGAAGAAGTATATACATACACTTTATATAGTCACAGGTTAGCACTGTACGTTTTCTCTTACACATCCCTATACAATTTTGTCAACTGGTGTGCTGGCAGCTTTTTTGTGATATTGGTGAGCATGGTATACTTTAAATTTGTATTTAATGCTGAAAACCTAGCAGATTTGACACCCAGGGAAAGTAATTTTGTTACCAACCCCTACAAAATTATTTTCAGTAATGTACTTGAAATTAATGATAATGAAAGGCAGACAGTAAAAATTGTAATGTCCTATAACCTTAATGGTCAGTGTGGAGTCCCCTTACATTGGTGGGTAGTTGAATATTTCACCCTTGCATTAGTGGTCAGTGTAGGTGGACGATCAATTTACTATTGCTCACTACTTAAATTGGTAGTAAAGTTCCCTAGCATAGCTTGTTCATACAGGTAAGCTTACAATCAGGCTTACCTGTAGGTACACATTTAGGAAATATTCACATCGGCAACAGCTGATGACCTCTCCTACGCATGTGTGTGACGCTCTGCATAGGGGCAGACAGCATGCTGTTGAATACAGAGTGCTGTGTGCAGCCAGGGCTCCTGCAAGCATATACGGGAGTGATGTCATTGTGGCTTTTCAAATGGCCGGAGCCCGTGAACCCGGAAGGAAGACCGGGTGAAGATGGAATCGCCAGGGAAGCCGAGACAGCTTCCTGTGTAGCTAAGTGTGTCTTAATGTGCAAGTATGCGGTGTGCACTAGAATATTATGGGATAAAGAGGCGGGGGACTCCATTTTTTTGGCAGTTTACTACCGCATTAAGGAACCTTTAGCAACTTCAAAAGGAACCCTTGGGTTCCATGGGACCCTGGTTAAGAAACACTGCTTTAGTGGGAATATAAATGGGACATGTGCGATTTCTTCAAGTGCGTGACCGCTGTTAGGTTTTTATTATGATTATATCATCAAAAAGTTTGGTCTGATGTACTGAAGAAATGCCAATATAAAGGGTCATCTGGTAGCCTGCCCATCTAGGTGTTTCTAGGCTAATATTAAGCTTGACTTAAGTATATAAAATTAAAATAGGACATAATATTGATGGAGAAAGTGCTAACATGCTAAAACCAGTCTAACTGTTAGTGTAATGAAGGATCGGAATTTGCTGAAAAGTATTTTGCTCTTCCCTATCACATAATATGCTCCTTAATTGTACAAAATCACACAGAATGCTATTTGTTATGTGCGGCTGGCAGAATACATTATGATCTCCCTCAACGGTACATTTGTAACAATGCTGTCTATGTTACAAGTGCTGCCAAGTGATTTCAAATTAACTAGGTAAACTACTGTGGTTTTGCGGAACAATTTTGCTGACTATAAAACTGATGAACCTTCAAGGTTAGAAAACAAGTTCTGTTGCTTTTAGTTTTTTATTTTTTATTCATTTTTTTAACGTATTAAATCTGAAAGTATGTCACCCCGTTGTTCTACAATATAATAATAAGGTAAAATAAAACCCTTTGAGACTCCTGTGCGTACTATGGTTCCTCTTCCTATAGGTTCTGAGTATGAAATTGCAAAGAACTTGTCATTAAATTTGCAGTTTTGCATTTGATTCCATCTTGTCCTCTATTTTCATCTTGCAATGGTGAAAAACATTAGTAATTTGAAGCTTTCTGTGAGAAGCTATAATGCTGGACTCTGGTAAGCTTATATGTTTGTGTGGCTCTCCCACATACAGGTAGTAGGGCCAAATGATAGTTCAGTCTTGGGTATAATAGAGTGAAATACTTACCTTTTTCCTCAACTTCGTGGCAGCCAGTGCTCTTCTTTACTCCTGCTTTCAGCCTCACAATGTGGGCAGGGCCTAGACATCCTCATGTAATATGCCACACCACTGTTCCTGCATTGTATATGATGACATCGGCATGCATGACCATAGTAGAGGTGTTGCTAGGTAGAACCACTCATGAATACAGGAACAGGAGGCGAGAAAGCTTTCAGGATTGAGGAAACAAAATTCCTTTCCGCATGCCCTCTAGAACATTATTTTAATGAGACAACAAAGGTTCAGCTTTATGAAAAAAAAAAAGACACCTGTTGTGTACAGAATTTACATCATTGCAACCGTGACTTCTCTTCCATTAAAATTGAAGGCTTCAATCAGAAAAAGGGAGCAACAAAGCTTGCTGCTCTACTATGCTGTCACTTTAGATAAACTATAGTGCTTTGAGAACTTTAGATAAGCTATAGTGTCTTGAGCTCCTTCATAATGTATTAAAATGGTTGTCAACTCGTGACAACCACTTTAACCTACAGGTAAGCCTATAATAAGGCTTACTTGTAGGTGTCCTGCATATCTCCCAAACCTGTACAGTTCAGGAGATATGCAGTGTATTAGTTGTGCCAATGTCATGTCTGAACATGCGCAGTGAAGAAACGACCTCCGTGCAGTTTCTTCACTGGGATCGTGACGTGACTGGCGGCTCCCGCGCGCATGTGAGTGATGTCAGGCGACTCCGGCCAGGGCCTGAGTCACGGGTCCGGAAGGAAGAGGGCCTGAAGATGGACGCTCCCTGCTGTGGGGACAGCACTGGACATTGCAGGCTTTGTTTACAGGTAAGTGACACATAATGGGCTACTATGCGATGCATAGTATCCCATTATGTTTCCACTTTGCAGGGGAATATAGAGGAAGTAAACCCCATCAGGGTTTACTTCCTCTTTAAATGTAAATTTGCAAAACAAATATACGTTTTATACTATATATACTATTTATTGCTGAATTGCACATTAGCTACATTGCACGGCCAAATCCTTTCCCTAGATTATCATTGAACTGCAGATATTGCACAAAAGGTTTATCTACAACATTTTCATAATATATACTCCAGTGCAAAGATTTAATAGGAATCACATAATCCCCCCCTTTTTTGGCAGCGCCAACTCACCATATACATTGCAGATTTTTTCATTACACACCACCCAGGAGTGGTTTTTGGTGTGGGCACCAGCCAAACGAGGAAACATTGGACACCATATCCTGACTAGCGCAAATTGCTATATTGATTGAATACACCACTAATTAAGGCAGCGCCAACCCATTATTAGCATTTGTGTTTTCACAGGCCACATGTGGCCCAAGGCAGCTATGATACAAAATTGTGAACTTAAAAATGTAGATTTTTTGGGGGGGAATTTTTGTAAAAATGTATTTATGCTTAGAGGACACATGTGACAGAAGAAAAAAAAATAACAGTGTCTCTTTACTGGACTTACTGGACATAAAAAAAAAATCTCCCACTCTTCACAATCATGCCTTATTCATGTTATCAGTTTACGGCAACACCTATATTTGTGAGCAACTATTTTCAAGGATGAATTACACGAAGAGCAATATTAGAGCCAAAATATCTGATGGGCGCCCTGAGAATTTATTGAGAATTGCTACTCTGTCCATCCAACCAGATATTGATGTGTTAGTTTATCATACATATCAATTAATGTTGAATATCACACTCATTTTATGTTGCCCTCTTTTTTTTTCTAATATTATTAAAAAAATAGGTTTTATTAATGATAGGTACATCATCTATATAGTGATTGTTACCTTCTGACCTGCCCGACTTTTCCTGCCCATCAGCTATTCTTATTTGTTATGTACGTGTATTTTATGTGTGACCCAACACAATTTCTCTTCTTGCAATGTGGCCCAGAAAGGTCAAAAGGTTGGACACCTCTGCTTTAATCTATCTGGTGTTTGTACAAAGGCCATGGTGACATAATTGTACCTGAGGGATATAAACCATTTGACACGGACCATGTTGTCTTAAAAAGTCAGGAATAACCGAATAACCTTGAATCTATGCCCAAGTGATGACTTAGAGTTGAAGGTTGTGTATATAAGTGTATGTGCACTGATGCATTCTTGTTTCATGTTTGTATACTTCACTGTGCACCAATCCCGTGTCCCCAACACAAACAATAATCTGGGATTTTATCTTTCTATAAAGTCTCTACTTCAAATGGTAAACCTACAGATCGAGGGGTCCTGGTGCAAAGTGATGACAAACCCTTAACTACTGCTACCCCCATCCTCACATTCCCTCGTTTTATTTTGTGCTTCATTTTTAATGCTTCTACTATTTATTGTACCACAAATCCCTGACTACCTTTTATTGGGCACCCCTCCCCCATTTCTGCGTAGAAATAAAACTTGCAGGATGCACTAGGAGAGACCCGTGGCAATATATATCCCTAAACTTAAAACCGCTTCTTCAAAAATGTAAACATAAATGTGCTTGTAGGACCAAACTCCCATTGACAGTGACAGGACGTGTAAACCTTATTAAGATGGTTTGGGTCCTACAGCTGTTGTACATATTGCACAATGCCCTACTGTGGATACCGGGATACTGGTTCCAGTGCATAGAATTTCAGTTCTTAGCTCTTATTTGGAAAAACAGGGTGGCCCACATTAAATTGACCGCCTTGCAGTTCCCTAAGGACAGGGGGGGCTGGCAGTCCCACACCCTCAGACATACTACTTTGCGGCACAGTTGCAAAACTTTACAGGGTGGGACTTGCCCAGAGTAATGGACTCCTCTAAAGAACTCCTAATATACCCGGCCTCTGCTAACTCTGCACTGTCACATATGGAGATGGGCTTCCCAACTATTCCATCTCATTGCCCCACTGCCCAGCTGCTATTAAAGCTTTGGAGAAATGTCAAGCGCAGATTGGGACTCATGGGACATTTGTCCATGACACCTATCTGGCGTAACCGCCATTATAGAGAATTGTATAAACTAGATAAACACCCGATATGGGAGAAGTGTCCCAAGCTGGTTCGCTACTGGAGTAGAGTCCTTACAATAATAAATAGGACATATCAAGTTCAACTGGATTTGGATCCGCTGACATGCTTACTAGGTTACCTTAACCACTTCAGCCCCGGAAGGATTTCCCACTTTAGGACCATCGCTTTAACTGACAATTGCGCGGTCGTGCAACATTGTACCCAAACTAAATTTGCGTCCTTTTTTTCCCACAAATAGAGCTTTCTTTTGGTGGTATTTTATCACCTCTGCGTCATTTCTGATCACCGCTATAAACAAAAGAAGAGCAACAATTTTGCAAAAAAACCCAAATTTCATACTTTTTGCTAAAACACAAATCCAAAAATAAAAAAACATTTTTTTTCCATCGGTTTTGGCCGATTTATATTCTTTCACCTATTTTTGGTAAAAAAAATTGCAATCGGCATTCATTGATTGGTTTGCGCAAAAGTTGCTGCGTTTACGGATGATGAGAATTAATTTCTGGGGTTTTTATTTATTATTTTTTTTTACTAGTATTCGTGCCGATCTGCAATTTTTAGCGGTACTGCGATATTGCAGCGGACATGTCGGACCATTTTGACACTTTTTTGGGACCATTGGCATTTATACAGCGGTCAGTGCTATAAAAATGCACTGATTACTGTGTAAATACCATTGGCAGTGATGGGGTTAACCTGCAGGGGGCGCTCTAAGGGTTAACTATGTTCCCTGGGCGTGTTCTAACTGTGGGGGGACTGCCCTAGCTGGGGAAGGGAAGTGGTCACAGCCTCCAGGTACAGGAAGGCTGTGATCACAGCCCTTCCCCTTCTCACAGAACGGAGGTCCGTGTTTACATACACAGACCTCCGTTCTTTCACTCTGGGGGGGGGGGGCATCGCAGGGTGGCCGGCGGAGAACAACTCCGCCGCACCCGCTCCCTGGCCCTCCCCGAACACAGTGACTAGGCTCGATCTCGCGGCCGCCGTCATATGACGGCGATCCGCGTTACAGAGCCACTTTGTCACCGTCATTTGCCGATCAGCCGTCGGCAAGTGGTTAAGAAAACTAAATAAATGCTGCGCCACCCCGAGTGTTGTTCAACCAACCAATACTATGTAGTATGTAAAAGTGCCAGTTGCTATAAAATGTATACAAAATGATCATATAATACTGTTCAAGATTGCTATAATGCAGTGGTTCTCAACTCCGGTCCTTGGGACCCCCCAACAGGTCAGGTTTGCAGGATAACTGAAACACATCACAGGTGATATCATTTGCTGCTCAGTGATTGCAGTGTTCTAGTCTGCATCTCCCCAAGGTAATACTTAAAATCTGGCCTGTTGGTGGATCCCGAGGACCGGAGTTGAGAACCACTGCTATAATGGATGCCACCATCCAGTGCAGTCCATAAACATAAATATGAAAGTGCTCAGTGCTCCAAAACGAGTGCCAAATATGCAGTCCGTGGTGCTCAGTGACAGCCCCCTCTTGTGGCCCCACTCACCAGAAAAAGTGGACCCCCAGCTTTGCAGTCTGGGGGTCACAATGAGCTTGTTCCTGGTGACGGTCAAATGGGATAGTGGTACCGGCAATGCAGGACCCGTTCCTGTTAGGCTGAAGACAGTAGGCTCCACTTCTCCATATATGGTAT
>BLSH010114110.1:905052-940480 GCA_018402905.1 Glandirana rugosa | reverse complement strand
TGGTGAAGGGCTGGCGTCGGACTACCACTGTCTCACCGAGCTATAACGTTTGGTTGCAGTATACTGCCGCCGACCCTATAACGAGTGACGCTCGTGTGCTCACGGCGGCCTCCGCACGAACACGCGAATGACACAAGCCCCCCCCCGGTCCCTCGTCCATGCCGTCTGAGCTAGAGGCGGTCGATGGGCGCTACAGGGGGGGCGTCATTTACTTACCTCCAGGCACATACATTTGTGCCTACAGGCAAGACAATCTCCCCCTTCCCGTACTGTGTAAATGCCATTGGCAGTGAAGGGGTTAACCTGCAGGGGGGGCTCTAAGGGTTAACTGTGTTCCCTGGGCGTGTTCTAACTGTGTGTGGGCTGCCCTGGCTGGGGGAAGGGGGTGATCACAGCTTCCATATAGAGGAAGCCTGTGATCACAGCCCTTCCCCCTCTAACAGAACGGACATCCGTGTTTACATACACGGACCTCCATTCATTTACTGCGGGGGGGACATCGCGGGTAGCTGGCGGAGATCGAGTCTGCCGTACCTGCTCCCTGGCCCCCCCCCGAACACAGTAAGCGCACAAGCACGCCTCCGGCGGCACTCGTGTGCTCGCAGTGAGCAATATCCCAGCCGCCGTCATATGACGTTGGTTTGCAATATCGAGCCACTCTGTCACCATCAGGCTGCGGTCGGGAAGTGGTTAACGGGGAGCAATATCCTCCTCCAATATTTCTGGCACTTACGAGGCTTTTATATTTAGCAAGGAAACTGATTGCTAGATTAAGGCTCTCGGTGCATTACCCAACGAGTGTGCAGTGGATCCAGGTGGTTAATAACATACTTATAAGAGAAAAGAATACCTATTACCACAGAAAGTCTCTGACACCCCCACAACTGGATAGACTTTTGATAGGCTAGAAATTGCATGACCTTTGGAATTGACATATAGTTGGGGCAAGTACTGCGTTGATCAGGATGTTGCTCCATGCACTGGATCATGTATGTACACATTGTTAGACATGATGCCTCATAACTCCAAATTCCTCAAGAATATTCCAGCCTTTCTGTTTTTTCCTTTTCCTTCTCTCTATGTTTGTGCTCCTGTGTTTCAGAGCACTGATCGTAAGGCGTAATATATGGTTTAGCATTTACCTGAACACTATCTACTGGATGAGTAGACTAGGTATTTGATGCTGACGATGTGAAAGAATATATATCCTGTCTTCTTCACTGCAATGTGTACGTATTCTAGGTAAACTTGTAATGCCTTACGTACTTGTTCAATAAAAATCTTTTTTGTTGATTAAAAAAAAAAGAACTGGGGTATGTAAACTTTTGATCAGGGTCATTTGGGTAGTTTCTGTTGTTATTAGGATTTAAAAAGAGTAACACAGTTGATTGATAATAAATGGATTCAGCCAAACACTAACCATGAGTGAAAGAAATGTTTTTGTGCTATCATTCATATTCTCAGAAAAATGGCCCAGAAATCATAAATTATGCCAGGGTATGTAATTTTATGAGCACAACTGTATATATATATATACTGTACACATGCACACACAGGCTTCTTTTCAGTTATTCTTTGTGCTATTTAGCTGGTTACACAAATACAAGGGCTCCCCCTTCTACAGTGTGTAGACATTGCAGCACAGTCAAGAATTGATTGTAAAAAAACATGTTTTAGTTTTATTTATCAAAAACATTTTTTAAATATATTTAATTTCCATAGAAAAGGACAAGCCAACAAACATTCAAGATAAAAATAACAAAAAAATCCAGCATATTTTCATGTAAGTCAAGTAGCGCTTATTAAACTATAATAGTAATAATAGTAGTAGTAATTATGGTGTACAGTCTGAACAAAGTTATTGTAAATCCATATTTGATGTCATGTTAATCTATAATGATATTCATTTTCCTGCTAGCCAAAATATATTGTCATGTATTTTCCCCTCACCTTGGTATTTTATTACAGATGACCTATGCGTGATTAAATGTCAGGATGAAATGGCATTTTGAGACTTGTCTCATCAATCTCAAGAAATAATGCTACAATAAACATAATAAGTATCTTATCAAAGTATTATGGAAATGATCTATGGAATTTTAAAACCGTTTTTTTAGAGATTAGAATAATGAACAGGTAGTAAAGGTTTCAGGTGAATTTTAATTTTTTTCAAACTTTGAAATGATACTGTGTTTTATATGTGCTGTGACGGTAATATATACTGTATTTTTTAGATAAATACATATATATATATATATATTTATATATATATATATAAATATATATATATGTGTGTTTATATGTGCGTGTGTGGGTGTGTGTATACAGAAGAACGTGACTACAGGGTTGCTGCATTCAATCTTTTTTCTTTTTATTAAATCACAATGTAACATTGTAATTTAATAAAAAGAAGACTGAGTGCAGCAACCTGTTGCTGTATTCTCCTTTAGTTTATAATTGTGATTTTAGACAAATTCCTGTTCTTGGTTAAGCCTAGTGGCCTGAGTCAGCCCTTGGTTTCTTATATATCTTGCATATTTCAATACCAAAAATGCGTTGGCAGCATTATGTTGGTGTTTTCAAGCCTTATTAAAAGTCCAGAACAATTATATTTTGGATAATTGCTCTGTTTTTTAGACTGTCCAATCAAAATCTTAGCATATCAGTTGTTAAAAAAAAAAACAAAGTATTACTTTCAGTGATTATTTTTAAAAGACTTAGAGTTCATGCACGCTGGACATTTTCCTTCCTTTCCTGGCAACAGAGTTTCACTTGTAAAAGTGCGTAACACATTTATCCGCATTTACCCACGCCAAGCGTTGGGTATTAATTCATTTCATTGGCCAGATTAAATAATTGATACTGGCCATTGAATTAAATTAACAATTAAGCTCTAAAAACGCCTAGTGCTAATGTGCATTTACACCTGTCAAGCATTTTTCTACTAAAACTCTCCTGTTCCTGGACGCACTGGTAGTGGGTTTTTTTCCTGCCTCTAAACTCTCGTGCCACTAAATGCCCCTAAATGTCTGTGTGCACATGGACACCTAGGCTAACATGGAGGGGCATTTAGAGGCCGGGAAAAAAAGTTAGATGCCCCTCGAAGCAGCTGTAAATACGCCCAGTATGCATGACGCCTAATTGATTTATGTTTGGCTTCAACACACATTTTTTGGTACAGGGCATCCATTGAGTCCATGAAGACATCACGTGTTTCTCCTCCACACTAAAGTCACAGTATACAAAATCACAAATAATAACACCATATCATGTTTTTACTGAATGTTCCAGTTAGCCATAACAGAACACCCTCTGCTAAAAATTCTAAGAAGCAGAAAACTATTTAAAAGTTAACCTTTCACTTTTAGCAAAAGACGATAAATGTACTACAGCACGGAACATTAAGCAAGATAAACATATTTTAAACGTCGTCGTTTTTCACTCAAAAGTTTTCTTTTCTCACATCATTTAGTGATATAAATAGCTGCTGCTTTAAAAGCAACATCCTCACTGTGTAATCCAGGGTCCCTGAGGATGTCACATTTGACGAAACGCGTCAAGTGCACATTGCACCATCCGGTGGCCATTTTGGGTACTTGGGCATTGGGAGGAGCCAGGGTACACAGCACGGCACAATAATCAAGATAAACACATATTTCAAATGTCATCATTTTTCACTCAATCATTAAAGTGGATCTTCACTGCATCTGAGCACTACAAACCAAAAACACTATTTAATGTATTTTTAATATTCAAAGCAGACTCCCCCATCCATCCATGTCTTTGTAAGAGAAGCTTAGTTGGAACCATAAGGCCATTACATGCATATGCTCATAATTTTGAAAGCTCAATACAGAACCCCCCCTTTTCTCTTTAATTGCACATGTTACTTAACCTCTTCAGACCCGCGCCATAGCTACAGACGGCTACAGCGAGGATCTAATTTGCCGGGAGGCCGTCAATAGATGTCCTCCCCGTTGGCTCGTGCTGGGCGCGCTCTCGCTGGCGCCAGCGGCGCGCACGCCTCCGCGCGAGCTGCCCGCAGGTTGGGCAGACCCGATGTCCACTGGACACCTGCAATCTGCTCACAGAGAGCCAGAACGGGGAACCGTCAATGTAAACACGGAGGTTCCCTGCTCTGTGAGGGGGGGAATGACAGATCTATTGATCCCTGTGATCGGGATCAGTAAGATCTGTTATGTCCCGGTCAGCCCCTCCACCACACCATTAGAACACCTGCAGTGAACACATTTAACCCCTTCACTGACCCTTTAGTGTTAACCCCTTCCCTGCCAAAGACATTTACACAGTAATCAGATCTTTTAGATCTGATCGGTGTATAAATGTCATTGGTCCCAAAAAAGTGTCTGACATGTCCGCCGCAATATTGCAGTCCTGATAAAAATTGCAGATCGCCGCCACTACCAAAAAAAAAATTAAATAAATAAAAACACCATAAACCAATGTTTGTAGGCGCTATAACTTTTGCGCAACCCAATCCGTATATGCCGATTGTGATTTTTTTTTACCAAAAATATGTATCGATCTAAACTGATGAATACATTTGTTTTTTTATTTTTTATTTTTGGATATTTATTATAGCAAAAAGTTAAAAATATTGATCTTTTTTTCATAATCGTTGCTCTTTGTTTGTTTGTAGCGCAAAAAATAAAAAACGCAGAGGTGATCAAATACCAAATTTTGTTTGGGTACAATGCCACACGACCGCGCAATTGTCATTCAAAGAGTGACAGCGCTGAAAACTGAAAATTGGTCCAGGCAGGAGGGGGGTTTAAGTGCCCAGTAAGCAAGTGGTTAATGTTTACGCACGACTGTATATGATGTACAAGTTACCATGTTTGTTGCGTTTGAGTTAATAATAATGATTAACCACTGCTTGTACATGGAAAAATACCAATACATTTTCTTAAAAAAAAACAAAACAGAAAAAAACCATCCTCACTGTGTACTCCAGGGTCCCTGATGATGTCACATTTGATGAAACGCGTCAAGTGCACATTGCACCATCCGGTGGCCATCTTGGGTACTGGCATAGTGGAGATTTTCATAGAAATACCCCTGTTTGATGCCAATACATGTGAGTTACATTGTTAACCAATAAAGGGTTGTTTTAAACTGGTTTTATGCTATTGGATGTGCCTTTTGGGCTTTATATTCTAGGATATAATATTGAGTGGCTTGGTTGAGGTGGTTGAAGGGATCCTTCCTATTCATGTCCTATCCATCCTGGGATGATGGGAGAAAGGAAGAGTGCTGTGTTGGTCCCTTTCTCTGAAAAAGGCTGCTGCTTCAGTTAAGTGTTTTATGACCAATCTACAGTATATATAATGGCCATGGCTTGTTGATAAGCTTACCTGCACATTCATTGTGGAGTGAAGCATTATGGGGTTAATTTATTAAAACTGGAGAGTGCAAAATCTGGTACAGCTATGCATGGTAGCCAATCAGAATCTAACTTCAGCCTGTTCAATTAAGCTTTGACAAAAATCCTGAAAGCTGATTGGTTTCTATGCAGAGCTACACCAGATTTTGTACTCTCCATTTTCAGTAAATCAACCCCTATAGCTGTCAGTTGAAGGTCACTTTTGATATTTACCACCAGGTTTTCTGCATGGACTTTGTTTTGTAGACCGGTTTGTTTCATTCTGAATTTATATTCAGACAAATTTTACGTTTTCTAATCAAATTCAAATTTCCAAAGAGAACAAAATAGAATGGAAAATTAAGGAATAGAATAGAAAATAATATAATAGAAAATAAAAGAATAGAATATAATAGAAACAGACCAGAAAACAAAATAACAGAATAGAAAAAATAGAACAGACAAAAGGGGCAGAATAGAAAATAAAAGAATAGAGTAAACAGAATCAAAAAGAACAGAAAATAAAAGTGCAAAATAAAATAAAAAGTAAAGGAATAGAAGTTATTAGAATAAAAAATAGAATAGACTAGATTAGAATATACCCACACATTTTCAAATTGAATTTGAACAGTTTTCTAATCAAATTTGAATTTCCAAAGAGAACAAAATAGAATGGAAAATAAAGGAATAGAATAGAAAATAATATAATAGAAAACAAAAGAATAGAATATACTAAAATAAAACAGAACAGAAAACAAAATAAAATAATAGAAAACAATAGAATAGAAAAGTGGGGCAGAATAGAAAATAAAGAATAGAGTAAAACAGAATTAGAAAGAACAGAAAATAAAAGCACAGAATAAAATAGAATAGTAAATAAAGGAATATATTTGAATAGAATACAAAATAGAATAGCCTAGAATAGAATAGAAAGAATATAACCATCTTCTGAAATTCAAATTTTGAATAGAATAAATTTGAAGTGGAATACAAAAAATAGAATCAAAAATAAAATAATAGAATAGAATAAACAATAGAAAGGAATAGAATAAAATAGAATATAACAATATAACAGTTTTTCAAAATCAGAATTTCAAATAGAATAAATTAGAATTTTGAATAAAATAAATTTGAATTTTGAAAAGAATAGAAAAGAAAAGAACAGAATAGAAAATAAAAAAAAAATAGAAAAAACAATAGAATAGAATGGGATAGAAAAAATAATACCTTCCAAAATTAAAATTTTAAATAGAATACATTTGATTTCAAATGGAATTAGATTAAAATGCAATTCAAATGGAGTTTGATTCGAATTCAAATGAAATTCGATAAACTTGAATCTATTCGAATGAGAATAAACTAAACCAATTCTATAAATGAATTAAACAAATTGAACTAAAATAAATAGCAAATTGAAACATTTTTTTTCGTTCTGCACACGTCTATTGTGTTGCACTTTGTCACTATTTGTGTGTATATATCATATTTTATTTTAATATGAATTGTTTTGTACCTTTATTGCCTGGTTCACGTTTTCCATAACATATCATAGAGTTATGATGGTATTTTCTGAAATAGTCACGTTTAGTTGGTTTATTTGCTTCTCAGTACATCCATAGTGTTTATTTATAGTGCTATGCGTATTGTTTTGTATTCGGATATATCTTGTATCAGGGTATAGCAGTAGCTGCTGCGATTAGTGATTTGTTCCCAAGCACGGATATTCCATTGCCTTTAGCATCCTCGCTGTGCTTTAGGCCTCATACACACGGCCTTTTTGTAAATATTAAACAAAATGTCGGGCCCGAATCAGCGCTTTTTTGGTGTTATGCATTGGCGTTAGTGAGCGTTAGTGAGCGTCGGCATCAATAGGCGTTTTAAAAAAAAAATCATCCCTCTGCTATTTTGCAACCTAAAAACGTTGGAGTTAACGCCGGTACAATATTAGTTGGCGTTTGTTGGCGTTAGTTGGCGTTTTGCGGCGTCGGCGTCAAAAAATGCCAAAACGTTACAGCCTCAGAATGCGCTGGCCGTGGGTTCTAGTTTCAGCTCACTAACGCCGACGCCATCTACAGCTCAAAAATGTCAGCGTTTTTATGGGACCATTGACTAACATGGAGAGCTGCAAAAAAACGCCAGAAAATGCCGGCATGAAAAAACGTCCGTGTGTATGAGGCCTTAGAGTTGAATTTCGGGCAGTTGAAAAAAAACACACAAATTATTGCACCTCTGTAATCATGAAGACCTGAACATTATTAGCTGTTTTATTTTTAATGAACGCAGTGCAAACAAACCAATTTTGGCCTGGTATCCCTGTACTAGACATCTGCAGAACGAAAAAAAATTGTTTCGTTTCGATTCAGTATTTACAAAAATGTGTTTAGTTAAATTAGTTTAATTTGTTTTTGGAATTTGTTTTGTTTATTCAATTTTCAAATCGATTCATTGTTTCCGCATTCAGAAAATTTTAATCAATTTGAATTCGAATTGCATTCGAATTCAAACTGAAATCCATTTGAATTGCATTTGAATCAAATTCCATTCAAAATCGAATTCATTCTATTTGAAATTCAAATTTTGGAAGATGTTTATGTTTTTTCTATTCCATTCTATTCTATTGTTTTTTTTCTATTCTATTCTTTTATTTTCTGTGCTATTATTTTCTTTTCTATTATAGTCTATTCTTTTATATTCTATTTGAATTCAAATTTATTCTATTCAAAATTTGAATTTCGGAAAACCGGTTATATGGTTATAGTTTTTCTATTCTATTCTAGAGAAGAAGAGTGAGCTATGCTCTACGAATAGCTGCCATAAGTTGTGGACTGACTATTGACTATTTTCCTAGTTTGTTTTCATTTTAGCCCTTGCGTCTGCCACCCACTCGTTTTTGTTTCTATTCTATTCTTTTCTATTGTTTATCCTATTATATTCTATTCTTTTCTATTCTATTGTTTTATTTTCTATTCTTTTCTATTCTATTCAAATTTGAATTTATTCTGTTTGAAATTTAGAATTTTCGGAAGAAGGGCATATTCTTACTATTTTATTTTATTCTATTCAATTCTATTTTTTTTCTGTTCTATTCTTTTTTTTTCTATTCCAGTCTTTTTTATTGTATTCTAATTCAAATGTATTGTATTTGAATTTCAGAAGATGGTTATATTCTTTTTATTTTATTCCATTTTCTATTTAAGTATATGCTATTCTATTCCTAAACATTTTCTATTTTATTCTGTTATTTTATTTTCTATTTTATTCCTTTATTTTCTATTCTATTTTTTCTATTCTTTTAATTTGCAATATTAATATTATTACTCTATTATACTCTATTATTTTATTGTCTATTCTATTCTTTTCTATTATATTTTTTCTTTTATTTTCTATTCTATTTTATTCTCTTCGGAAATTTGACTTTGATTAGAAAATTATTTGAATTCAAATTTTGTCCGAAATGTTGTTTCGTTATTTCGGATTCATTTAAATTCGTTATTATTGTAATCTGGAAATTCTGATGTACAAATAAAGAAAAAATAGTTCGGAAAGTAACAAACCGCACGTCTACCCTGTACAGCAGGGCTGGAATGTGAGAGGAATAAGCAGCAGCACAAAGAGCAAATCAGTTGCTGTGCTGGCAAGAAGCATGCTGATAGGAGGGGAAAGCAAAATGAGAGATAGATGAGCTCATCGCTGTGTTCCTTCTAATTTTTCTGTCCAGTCACAAGCTGGGTTGGTAAAGGACAACCTGGACTAAGAGAAAGTGGGCCGAATGACTATGACCATAAGACTGAGGACATCTAGTGGCAGAAAAAAGGACTGCAGAGAATAAGAACAAATATTGATGATTTTGTTATTTTACCTTTGGTGGTTCTAAACGATATTTGGTTGTTGTTTTTTTGTTACCATAATGCATTCCCTTCATTAAGGTGAAAGCACCCCACTAAATCCCCCCCCTCCACAACTTGCCTGACTCCTCTCTCAATCCAGTGTTATCTCACCTGCAGCATCGCTAGCTCCTCTTCCTAATCTCACAGGAGACTCTGAGAGCAATGGGAGTAAGGCTCCTGTTGCTGTCACTGAAATCCTATGAAGAGGGAGCAGGGAGCCTAGCTGAGCTGTGCTGTGTTTGTATATGGACGCACACAGCCCGACTCAGGAGAACACCCGCACGTGCACCCCATAGCACATGGCTTGCTGAGGGTGGGCTTAAAGAAGAGGAGGACCGGAAAAGGCCAAAAGGGGACTCCAGAAGAGGAGGTCTGGGCCTCTCTGTGCTGTGCAAAGGTAAGTATAACATGATTTTTATTGTAATTTCTTTTTCCCTTTAGAATCAATTTTACTTGTTATTTTTGACTGCCAGGCATAGTAAGCAAATACATTACAGATTTCATTTTCTGGTAAAAAAAAAATACTTTGGAGGCTCAATTTAACTGCTCATAGATTATGGAAATGCACATTATCTATTATTAACTTAACCCTTCCACAACAGCTAAACCTCAACCTCAAACCTATGAAAGGTGATGTACCCACATACTGGACATTGCTAGCACGCCGCACGTAGTAGAGCATGCAAGGAATTATCCCCAGCAAATGCCTTTCATTTCTTCTAATATGTTGTAGTAAAAATCTTTGCCATAGCTGTGAATGTAATTATTTTTTAACAGTGGGAATGCGCCTACTGTGTAACTGCTGTAGCGGCGGCATTTGTACTACACCTTCTGTAATTTAGGTGAAATTCATCTACGGACAAAATGAGTTTGCAGCCATGTGCTAAACTTTAATGTGCTAAAATGACAAGGCTTGTACTACTGTAAAAGGTTTATAAAGTTATTGGGCAACTGTTACTGGCCACAAAGGCACTTTTATTGAATTGAGAGATGGGGGTGACCATGACAAAGCTCCAGATTAAAGCTGAAGTCACGATTTTGAGTGGTGGGAGCACTGAGCTATCTGTAACAGTCCCAGCAGGCATATGAAGGACTACTAACTTAACCCCTTTGCACCTAAGAGTAGAGTTGAATGAACACCTGGATGTTCGGGTTCGGCTGAACTTTCCGGAAACGTTCGGGTTCGGTACCGAACGTTATCCAAACTTTACCCCGGAGCCCGAACCCCATTGAAGTCAATGGGGACCCAAACTTTTCGGTACAACAATGACTGTAAAAAAGTCCTGGAAAGTGCTAGAGGGCTGCAAAAGGAAGACAAATGGGAGATGTTATTAGATCTGCAATCTGTCCCTCAAAGCAGTAGTAATCTCTACCTAGTCCAGTATCAGATCGTTCTGTAATCAGATCGTTCTGTAATGCAGGATGAGATGTTATAGATCTACAATCTGTCTCTCACAGCAGCAGTAGTAATCTCTACCTAGTTATTATCTCTGCAATCTGTCCCTCACAATCTGTCCCTCACAGCGCCGGCAGCATCCTCTCCCTACACTAACCTGAGAGCATGTGACATGCAGCACTGTGACTCCAGCTTATAAAGAGGCTGGGTCACATGATGCACTGGCCAATCACAGCCATTCCATTAGTAGGCATGGCTGTGATGGCTTCTAGGGAAAACCAGTGAAACGCTTGTTGATTGGCTGCCCTGCAGCTATTCAACATGCATGATAAAATACCAGAACCCAGAACCCGAACCCGAACGTTTTTCTCAAACGTTCGGGTTCGGATTCAGGACACGGACACCTGAAAGTTCGGTAAGAATCCGAACTTTACAGTTCGGGTTTGCTCAACTCTACCTAAAAGTAAAACAAATCTTAATGCCTGAGCACAATTTTGCAACTGTGTTTTATGATGTGTGTTAGTAAAACCGTACATATCATCACAACTACTTTGAGCATCCAGGTGGATTATACCCAGTGCTGCCAGCCTACCAGATTGGAATTTACTGACACAACACCCAAAATGTACTGACACTTACAGAAGTTACAAAATTATAGTTTTAAATGCAAGTGTCAGCATTTAGGCTACAAACAATTACAATACAGGCTCTCCTCACTTAACGACCAGGTTTCATTCCAACGACCAGGTCGTTAAACAAATTGGTTGTTAGACGAGGAGCCACAAGTAATCAATATTTTAAGTATTCTTAAGTGCTATACTGTACTGTATTGTGAAAAAAGGTCTAAACACAAAACTCCAGCTCATTAACGTTGTTTTAATTTGCATAAATACAGAACACACACAAAAGTTCTGTACTGTACTGTACAATACCATGATGTACAGCACATTGTTCGGGCAGGGAGAGCTGATCGTAAGTCTGAGCGGTCGTTAAACAGGTAAGTCGTTAAACAGGTAAGTCGTTAAACGAGGAGTATCTGTATACAATTATCAATGTGATCAAGGTAGATATTAAGGCAAAAAACATATTTCTTGTTTTATTTTGGATATAAGTAAGTAGCTCAGGAACAGGACTTAAGAGGGCAAGAAATTTGAATGGTTAGCCTCCGTTCCCATGCCTCATACGAGGAAACGCGTTGGGTAGAGCTGCTTTTTATGACGTCACCACCCACCAGCCTACTGCATGATCTCTGAGGCTGTAACTTGTTTGAAATTTCTTTGTATAAGTGCAATGGTTTGCGTTTAATAAAATGCCTTTACACACTGCACCATGAAGTTTCTCTTTTCTTAATGTCTTCACACGCTGGAGAACATTCAGCAGGATTATCGGGTGAGCCAAAATCGTAGGAGAATCAACTCCTCACTCTGATGAGGACACCGTTACCGTAGAAGGTGATTTGCCTGTCGGAGTTGAAGGAGTGGAATATCGCAGTTGGTCTCAATAATAACCACGCGTGAAAGATCCTTATAATTTGGGATCCACCTTTTCTGGTAAGAGGCTATAATTTTCTCTTTTGTTGTGAAGGAGTACACCACAGAATATCACGGAATGTTACGATTCTACATCTGAGCACTTTTTGGACAATTTTTTTTTAATATATCACAAACTTACACTTAAGCACCTTTTTTTAAACAAGAAAACATATAAGCACCTTTAGATAATATTTTGAATATTAATTGTGGACTAATACTTATTAATTTTTTATTCATTATTTTTCAATTCAATTCTTTTATCATTTTAGTTGGTTGATATAAGATTGCACACTTTTTTGTTTATATATGTGTAAAATTGAGTATTTAGCTTCCAAGTAGCAGCACCTATACACAAGTTTACAGGTAGGGTAAGCACAAAATATTTATTCATAATTAAGAAATTTAAATGGGCAGGCACACCTGCATGAAATTGACTCTCACAGTGACACTGACAGCTGTGTGCAGCAGCACGGATCACTGACACAGTACGTCCCCTCCTGAGTCACAGTGACAGTCTCTCTCCATGTCAGGTGGTCCCTTCAGTCCACTCCAGTCCAAACAGTACTGACAGTCCGGTTCTTAGCTTGCCTTGCTCCCGTCACGCTCAGGCACTGCCTCCACCAGACCAGCCATCCGCCAGTACTGCCCGAACACAATGTAACAGGCACTCGGATGCTCTTGGCCAGCTACGGACCAGAACTGTGCATGCGCAGTTCTGAGCTGAGCTTCACAACCATATTTTTTACTGGCAACCTTTTCCTGTCACTGGCATTTACTGGCAGAAGAAAAGTCTCTGTTTTTTTACTGGCTGCCAGTAAAAATACTGATGGTTGGAAACACAGATTATACCTTGTTTCTTTTCAGGACAAATTGGGCTTTCATTTGTTGCTAAATTTTTTTTATTATTGAAGAAAAACTGGCACAAAATAGTAAAAATTATTTTTTTTTTAACCACTTCACCCCGGAAGGATTTACTCCCTTCATGACCAGGCCATTTTTTGCGATATGGCACTGTGTTACATTAACTGACAATTGAGCAGCCGTGTGATGCTGTACCAACATAAAATTGATGTCCTTTTTTTCCCACAAATAGAGCTTTCTTTTGTTGGTATTTGATCACCCCTGCAGTTTTTATTTTTTGCTCTATAAACAAAAAAAGACTGTCAATTAATAAGCATATGTTGATTGGTAGGGATGGGCCCGCAGTTCGAGTTGAACGAAAGTTCAACTCAAACATTATGGGGCGTTTGCAGCGAATTTGCCACCACGGAGCGCCCCATAATGCATTGCCCCAGACGGTGCACACAGCTCCTCCTCCATGGGAGGGCTGCCGCCGTCTGCACTGGCTTTGTGTTGACGTTTTATTTATAGTGCAGGGCGGGTCACCAAGTGATGTACGGGTGACCCCGCCCTCTTCTGGCGTCATGTGACGTCAGAGGGGCAAGTCACTCAATTACGTCACTGGGTGGCCCTGCCCTTCACTATAAATAAAACGTCAAAACAAACAGAGCTCAGTCGGCGGGATGCTTCCCATGGAGGAGGAGCTGTTCCTTTTTTTGGGTTTTTTTTGCGTCCGTCGCTCAACATGATTGAAGATGAATTACAATGGGGGGCACTTATTTTTCTTTTTTAATAAAGGACTTGTACCTAATTGTCTCCTGTTGTTTTATTTTTGACACTTTTGGTGAAGTAGTAGGGGTACGCTGTACCCGATACTAATTCCCATAGGGGGGGTCGGGACCTGGGGGCCCCCTTATTAAAGGGGGCTTCCAGATTCCGATAAGCCCACAACCCGCACACCCCCACAACCACAGCCCAGTGTTGTGGGGAAGAGGCACTTGTCCACATCAACATGGGGACAAGGTGCTTTGGGGTGGGGGGGCGCAATGCCCCCTCTGCCCCAAAGCACCCATACTCCCCATATTGAGGGCATGTAATCTGGTACAGTTCAGGGGGGGCACTTGATCGCCCCCCCCCATCCATTCTTTTTTTAATTTTGGCGCGAGTTCCCCTTAAATTCCATACCAGACCTGAAGGACCTGACCTTCACAAATATCATTTTGCTCTGGCTATGTTCCAAACATCACAGAGATGCGCCTTTTTGCAAGCAGACTAAGGGGACCCCCTAGGCACGATATTTAAAGGAATATTATATTTTTATTGTTTCACTTTAAGCATTATTAAAATCACTGCTCCTGAAAAAACGATCGATTTAAAAACTTCTTTTTGCATTGATACATGTCCCTTAGGGCAGGACCGGGGTCCCCATACACTTTTTATGGCATTAACTTGCATATAAACCTTTAAAATTAGCACTTTTGATTTTTTATGTTCGGGTCCCATAGACTTTAACGGTGTTCGAATGTTCGCACAAATGTTTTGCCTGTTCGCATGTTCCGGTTCGAACCGAACCAGGGGGTGTTCGGCCCATCCCTACTATTCAGCTTATAACAACTCACCTGGGCATAATCTATGAGCCAAACCTCCAGTGTGTTGCTAAAGACTCAGTTCTCCTTTGGGCACTGTCATCGTACCGATGGTACAGCATAGAAAAGGTGAAGCCAGGCTGTCAAGTTCAGCCCACACGTCAAAGGCACCTCTGTCGTTTCCATGACAGTCACATGTTATTATTCTCTGAATGTGTCAGTGGTCAGTGGTTAAAAATGAAGATGACGGTTAGGCTACTGACTTTTTTGACAGCAAAGTAATTTTTTTGACCTGCTTGAGCTGCAAGCTTTGTGGAAAGAAGAATTTAATTGAGCAGATTATGAGAATAACACTATGGAATTGAAAGATTCATTTTAAAGCAAACATGTAGTCTTTTCAAACTTAGTAAATGATTTTTCTAGATGTAGCACCCTCCTAGCATAGGATTATAGGTAAATTTTGTTTTTGGCTCCTTCTGTAATGAATGGAACAGTGATTGTTTGGTCTGATCTGTTCAGGGTTTCATAGCCCGGGAGTCGGATTGCTTCCCCGTACCTCTAGTTTCTAGAGCTTAGGGAAAGAGAATTCAAATACCAGCCTGAATATTAATCAGGGCCTAGCCAATTCCTGGAGAGGCATGCCCAGATGGTGTCTGCGAAGCTGATAAATAGTCCAAAACTGTTCTGTGGGGTCTCAGCAGTGACTGAGCTGGGATCTGGAAGTGATCTGAAACTGATTGTGGGACTTTACCAAAGGAATCTGGTCTAGAGAAGGACTGTCTCATTCATTGGATTATGTTCAGAGGAAGATGGAAGGTAACAGCTGTCCTGAGGACTCGTGAGCAATGACCCTGAATTGATTTCTGGTGACTGTGTGCTTTTGGGATATAAGCGCTAGAGGTGCTGTCGCTTGGACTGAGAGAGCTCTTAGAGGGTCTCAGATACTGGCCATTCCCCATCCTCAGCAGTGTCCTGGACTGTGAGTTTAGAGAAGAGTGCCCTCCTGTACTGTGCAGTATTCTGCAGGTTGCACTGGATACCAATAGCTGTGCAGTGGAGCAGGGTAACCAGAAACTTGCCTCATGGTCTTCAGTTGTGAGGACTTGGACTGTCCAATATTCCCAGTTGCTTGGGGAGAGGACAGTCTCCTAATTGCTAAGTACTAACCATTTTGGAGTATCCCATGCCCTAATACCTCTCATGTTACAAGTTTTAGCAGTAATAAATCACAAAAGGACATAGATCGTTTTTGGAACAGGAGTGAATAGATTGTTGATTGCGTGGTTGGTGGCTTCTGTACTGTTTGGGGGAGAACCAGTTAAAACCAGTGTCCCTTTGGGGGGGTAGTGCTACATAAAGTTTTAGTAGGTACTTCAAGGTGCTTGAACATGTAATCAAAGTCTTTTCTAAATGACTCAGAGAACTTAGAGTGGTTGTCAACCCGTGACAACCACTTTAACCTACAGGTAAGCCTATAGACACCATGCATGTGTAGGAGATATGCAGGGAACCTACAGGTAAGCCTTATTATAATAAGGCTTACCTGTAGGTTTTCTGCATATCTCCTACACATGCACGGTTTAGGAGCTATACAGTGTACTCGCATTGCCGATGTCATTCGGCATATGCGCAGAGAAGAAACGGCCCATTGTGCCGTTTCTTCACTTCGTTCATGCCGTGACTGGCATGTGCGCGGGAGTGATGTCACGCGACTCCGGTCTTCACAGAGTGGGAGGTCGCGGTCTTGGAAGGAAGAGGGGCTGAAGATGGACGCTGCTTGCACAGGGGACATCGCAGGCTTCGTTTGCAGGTAAGTGACTCATAACGGGTCATAAAATGTGTCACTCATAATTATGCTTTTACATTGCAGGGGAATATAGAGGAAGTAAATCCCATAAGGGTTTACTTCCTCTTTAAGTAAACCTCAGAATGAGACTGGTGTTGGTTTAGATGACAGCAATGCCTACAGCTCACAGACTATACATAATCAATAGTCCAATAAGTTGAATACTGACATCATGTGTGAGGTGTTTAAATTGGAGACCATGGGAGGTTCTTTTTAGTTTAAAGGACAGAATGCCTGGAAACCCGGAGTGATCTATTCGACCTGTAGTATCTTCAACTAACCAAAAAAATGGTTAATTTAGCCCTTGAGCACCTCACCATTATTGGACCCATAGTGAGACACATAGATAGTGGAGGGGGCAGACTATTAGCATAATCAGGAAACTCTGGAACTGCCATTCTCAACTAGGGTTCAGTGGGATCCTAGGTTTCCTCTAGATGTGCCTGACTGACCCCCCATCTGATGAGGCCTGGAAAGTACTTGTATTTCAGGAGTGCACGCCTTATCCAGTGACTGGTGCCAAGATGGTTGCCTTTGGCAACTTGGAGGAACCTCAAGCTCAAGCATGCAAAACTGTAGTACATCAGCACACAGGTCTTTGTCCATATTAAAAATGCATCACTTTATTTAGCACTAACCATTCAAGCTCTCTTTAACACAGAAACATTTTGGACCACATCTAGCCATTTTTAAAGATAAGAGCAAACTGTTAGTAGCTTGATAAAGGTCTAGAAATGTTTCTCACTGGGTGATATAGAACATGAACAGATACATTCTGTCAACACATGTAGGGGCCATTCTTTTCACTGACCACAAATGTAAGAGATATATTATTTCCACTGACTACTAATGTAGGGGAATTCTTCCCAATAGCCCCTGAATAATTCATTTTAGCAGGGGTTCCCTGAGACCTGAAAATGATTTCAAGGGTTCCTCTATGGTCTAGAAAGCCTGGTCTAGAAGATAACTGATAACTAATGTAAAATCACATAGGCAGTTTACTAAGCTCGGATCATGCCTCGATTGAGGGGCAGTACTTACTGTTTAGAGATCTGACAGGGTCTTTTTAAAGATCATCTGCAGGCAAAATATAAAATGATTCTGTGGCTTTATTTTAATGTTACCTTGTAAATATAGCTGGAAAAAAGTATTTCCTCTGCAGAGCTCTTACACAGCCTTAGTCATTAGCAGACAGAGTGTCTGACAGCTAGCTGTCTAACAGTAACGTGTTTAACAACTAGATTGAAAAGAATTCTAACAATTTAATTTATGTTAGAATTATGCAACTGTAACCTCTAGAGAAAAGTGTCAAACGATAAACAATAATTTTCTCAAGACTGTTGTCATGGCATTGCGCTCGAAAAGTTTACCCTGTTAAATCTATAATACTGGTATGAACGAGTGTTGACAGAACTGAAAGAAAAATAAAGCAGTCATTTTATGACCTGTATACCATAAGATGTCATAACTATCACACAAATTAGTTAATTCACTGATAGTGAAAACAAATCTTGCAGCAATGTCTAAGGCCGGTCATACTCATTTCGAATCTCTTCCTGCTGAACTGTATAGAATCTCCGAGAGGGGCACTGCCTTTCAGTGTCCACCACCAATCCCAATTAAATTGCAGTAAGAAAAACCTGTATTTGTGGGACTTTAGAGGTAGTGGCACAGAACGCGTGTTTTATATAAAATTAGAAATGTATTTGTACATATGTATAAATGGATACAATCACATACAAATGTAGAAGAAGTTTATATGCATATCTATTATTACAAATCTTTTATGTCTGCTAAAAATCAAAACATAGCAACTACATATATTGCACAATCTTGTCACTATATATAAACAAAGGTATATTACATTCCGCAATCCTGCTCCCCCTATACCTGGAAGCACCCAATACTTCTGAGGGTTCCAGCAGATGAGCAGAGTGGTTGGAGGACATGGGTGCAGTGGCCTGCCAAACCAACTGATGACAAGACCTATGCTTGTAATCACAATGGAAGAAATACCATAAAGGTTCAGTTCACTTCTAGTTCATTGACATTGTTTTCAATCAAGGCCTGATGAGGGGGACATTTGTGGACCCCCAAAATGTATCTATGGATTTTCCCCTGGCTTTTAGTGGAATATCTAAGACCTTTTAGCAGTGGTGTAGCCCTTCAAATTACATTTGTGTTACATTTTACTTTATACCAAGGAGACAGTGGAGATCCTTTGGGGTGTAGAAGTCACCTGCCCAAGAACCAGATTATTTACATCAGTATTACTACTTTACAATAGAAATACCAACAATATTCTTACAGGTCCATTGCTATGTTTCCACTTTCCTCAACTGTCAAAAGAACCTTTCACCTTTCCCTAAGTGGAGAAAGTGATAGATTTTCTTTAGGCTATTTTATGGTCTTTGAGATGCAGTCAGTGTGTGAGTAGGAACCTGCAACTTCTGTGGTTGGATGTGTGGGGGTTGGAGAAAAATAAGCATGTTTTTTTTTTATTTTTGGCTAGCGTATGGGAGGATCATAACCCCTGTCAGTTTATTTTCTGCCATCTGTGTCCTATTGGGGAAATTTCTGTTCACTTCCTGTGTCACAGCCAAAACAGGAAGTGAGAGGAAATACCTGCAAATGAAAGGAATCCCTTGGTGACCCCCAAGTCCCCAGAATTAATGTCCCAATTAGAATGTTTCCCCTCTATAAGACCCCTTTCACACTGGGGCATTTTTCAGGCGCGTTAACGCTAAAATAGTGCCTGTAAAGCGCCTGAAACCTGCTTCCCCTGCAGCCCCAGTGTGAAATCCTGAGTGCGGTGCACTTGCAGGACCCAGCATCTTTGGGGCAGTGTGAGAGTGGTGTATACACCGTTCCTAGACCGCTTTGCCCAATGAAATTAATGGGCAGTGCTTCGTAAGCGCCGCACCACAGGCGGATTTAACCCCTTATTAACCCCTTCTTGGGGGTTAAAAATGTCCTGCTAGCAGCCGAAAAGCACCACTATAACAGTGGTAAAGCGCCACTAAAACTAGTGGCGCTTTACCGCTATCACCCACACCGCCCCAGTGTGAAAGGGCTCTTACTTTTCTGGGGACAATCCAAAATGTGGGATTGTCTCTTACTTTAAATTTCAATAATAATAGGACACATAGAGAGGGTGAATCTCCCTAAAGGAGGCACAGAAAACAACAAAAGCAACTGACCCTTTCCTGTTCCAACATGACTGCGCACCACAGCACAAAGCAAGATCCATAAAGACATGGATGAGCAAGTTTGGGGTAGAGGAACTTAACTGGCCTGCACCTCATATACATATATATATGTATACACTATATAACACCTACTAATACATTTATTTACTTTAAAAAGGTATCATGGTATCAAAAAAGTCTTGTGCTATTACCAAGTTTCACCTGCAGTGGTACTATAACTGGAAATCACCAAAAAGGTACATGGAGAACCCCCTGAGTAGCAGTCAGGGACAAATTTGCATTTCAAATGAGCGAAAAACAGGAATTACAAAATGTTTTTTTCATATTCCTTAAGTCTGTATTTTGGACAGCCATCCAAATTTGTGCAATCAGTACTTCACGCGCATTGCCCCAGAAATGTCATCTGAGACGTCTTGGAGAAAATCGCTCTGTTTTGTCAAATGAGGACTTAACAGCAAGACTATTACCTAACTCAAATTAAATAGAGCTTGGGAACATTAATTAAAATATGTCCTCTTTTTTTTTTTTTCCTTCCCCTATTGATTTGATGAGATCTCGGCTTTCACAGCCGCCTAAAAATAGAAAAACAAATGATACATTAATAGATATCATTATGAACTCTCCTCCCGAATGCAAATCTCTGGTGACACCATTTAGAAGAGATTTAAACTTTTATGAGTGGGACGGTCGGGTTCACGCGAAGGTCATTTACAGGCATTTACAAATCACTGCATATTTAATTAGCACAGCTCAATTTCTAATTAATACTTTATCTTAATGGATCTGGAAATAATACATTTCACCTACACATTAGCTCTTAAATACTGTTCAGGAAAACAATGGAGGTAATTACGCCCTCCATTCATTAAGCTGTGGTCAGCACAGTCCCTTGAGGAACATAATGCAGACAGCTCCATGGCTGGTAGAATCTTATTGACAGGTCTGCCTCTATATGTCAAAGTGACCCCCTCTGTTCACCCCTAGCATGAACAATCACCAGTCCTAGAAAGAATGTTGGAGACAGAATTCAAGAACATTTAAAAGAAATATACACAATCATCCAATGAATATAGTTCCAATGTGATCTGGAAAACATGGCACATGAACAAAAGTCAATGCATCCATCCAATTTAAAGGGCCAATTTATCCAAAAGTGATATTTCTGTTATAGGCAGGATTGGGTCGGATCCTGGCTCTTACATATCTTGGATACTCCAACGGCAAGAACCATAATTCTCGACTCTATTAACCTGGGAGTAGACATGTGCGATCTGTTTAGTTACGAATTGAAATGCGGATGACATTTTGGTTATTCAGAGATTCGTATGTATCTAAATCTGCAAATCCCAATAGTAATGAATTTCAAAGAATCCAAAATAGATTAGAATGAAACAACAAAATGTATTTGTGCCTTTTGTTAATGTTGGAAGCATCTGTAAAACATAGCGACATAACGAATTATGCAAATTGATTCAGATCCATTTAGTTTTTCTGTTGCATTAACATTTTTTATTATTATAAAAAATGCACTACATATGAAATGGAAACATATTGCAAAAATACAGTAAGGTATAAAGTGAAATAAAATGAAGATTCCTACTTATTTTGTTTGGATTGTATGGAAGTGGATCCATCAAAATCTCCAAATCATAATAAATCGGAAATGTATTTTGTTTCTTTCGTTACATAGTTACATAGTTAGTCAGGTTGAAAAAAGACTAGTAGACATCTAGTTCAACCAAAAAAAAAAGAAAAAAAAAATAGAAAATTTATATATAAACATACAATCTCATATACAATCATTCACCCACAGTTGATCCCAAAGAAGGCAAGAAACCCCAGCAAAGCCATGATCCAATTTGCTATAATGGGGGAAAAATTCCTTCCTAATCCCCCAAGAGGCAATCGGATTCACCCTGGATCAACTTTACCTAAAAATGTTAGTACTCAGTTATAGTATTTACATTAAGGAAAGAATCCAGGCCTTTTTTAAAGCAATCTACCACGCTGGCCAAAACCACCTCTAGAGGAAGTCTATATCACATTTTCACAGCTCTAACTGCTAAGAAACCTTTCCGTATTTGGAGATGTTTTTCCCTCTAGACGTAAAGAGTGCCCCCTTGTCCTTTGTGATGACCTTAAAGTAAATAGCTCAACGCCAAGTCCACTATATGGACCACTTATATACTTGTACATGTTGATCATATCCCCCTTAACCTCCTCTTCTCAAGAGAGAATATATTTAGTTCCTCTAATCCTTCCTCATAGCTGAGCTCCTCCGTGCCTCTTATTAGTTTGGTTGTCTTTCTCTGCACTTTCTCCAGTTCCCCGATATCCTTTTTGAGAACTGGTGCCCAAAACGGAATGATTTGTACAGGGGGGCAAAATAATGTCTCTATCTCTGGAGTCCATACCTCTCTTAATACAAGAAAGGATTTTTCTCGCTTTGGAAACTGCAGCTTGGCATTGCATACCATTATTAAGCTTATGATCTACCAAAACCCCAGATCCTTTTGTTATGTTATGATTTAAAATTCTGATGGATCCACTTCCATCCAACCCAAACAGAGTGCATAAGTATTCTCCCAAAATAATGAATTAACATGTTAAAACAAATATAGTTTCCAAAATACAAATTAATTTGGAACAACAAATATATGAAACAAATCTGTATATACGAAACAAATACAAATGTACGAAACAAATCCGAACATACAAAATTAATCCTGAAAACAAATAATTTTAACATAGCAAATATGATGAAACACAATTATTAACATTGCAAATGCATCTGTAAAAAAAAACAATTTTTTTCTGTTGTGTATGTCCATACTTGGGAGAGGTATGTGGCCAGCTCTTCTCCTTAACCATTTAAAGATCACCCACCGCATATATACTGCTGCAGGCTGGCTCTATTGCGCGAAACAACGTGCCTGTATGCACTAGATACTGTGGGCGTACTTGCGCCCACTGCACAGAGGGAGAGCCAATCCGTGAATTGATGTCCGCCGGTCACCCACTATCACTGCACAGAGTGGCAGAACAAGGATCTGCCTATGTAAACAAGGCAGATCCCCGTTCTGACAGGGAAGTACACAGAGATCTTCTGTTCCTAGTAATCAGGGACAGTGATCTCTGTGTTCTTCCTGTCCATCCCCCACACAGTTAGAAAACACTAGCAGGGAACACATTTAACCCTTTGATTTCCCCTGGTGTTAAGCCCTTCCCTGCCAGTGTCATTTATCCAGTGATCAGTGCATTTTTTTAGCACTGATCATTGTATTGGTGTCACTGGTCCCAAAAAGTGTCACTTAGGGTCAAATTTGTCCACCACAACGTCACAATCCCACTAAAAATTGTTGATCGCCAACATTACCAATAAAAACAATAAATAAAAATTAAAAATCCATAAATCTATAACTTTTGTGCAAACAAATCAATAAATGCTTATTGGGATTTTTGTTACCAAAAATATGTAGAAGAATACATATTGGCCTAAACTGATGAAGAAATTAGTTTTTTTTTACATTTTTTGGGGGATATGTATTATAGCAGTAAAAAATATTGTTCTTTTTCAAAATTTTCAGCATTTTTTTGTTTATAGCACAAAAAATAAAAACCACAGAGGTGATCAAATACCACCAAAAGAAAGCCCTATTTGTGGAGAAGAAGGACATCAATTTTGTTTGGGTACAACGTCGCACGACCGCGCAATTGTCAGTTAAAACAACACAGTGCCATATCACAAAAAATGGCCTGGTCATGAAGGGGGTAAAACCTTCCAGGGCTAAAGTCGTTAAATAAACATCCAACAGGGAGAATGGGAAACTTGGGAACACAAAAACAGGGATCTCACAAATAGAGTTATCAATGAGATATAAGAAAATGTCTGCTGGAATAGCTTTGCAGCATAAACCAAAAACTGAAACCTAATTTTTGGGTGGGATGACCCTTTTAACATGTTTTGCATGGGTTTTAACATGGGTTTGTTCCTACAGCACCCGCTACGTGTTGTAAATAATATTCCAGAGAATTGAGTTACTGATAAATATAAGATACACAGATGGACTAATACAGCAGGAAGGATAAAGGTATAGCATACGCTCAAAGTTTTTGAACAACTCTCAACATTTTTGAGTTCAAAGGTTTCCAATGTAGGGTACTGTTAATGCTACAATGTACAAAGATATTTTAGACAATTGTGGACTTCCAACTTTGTGGTAACAGTTTGGAGAAGTCCTTTTCTGTTGCAGTATGACTATTCCCCATGCACAAAACCAACTCCATAATGACATGGTCGGATGTGTTTGGTGTGGGGGAACTCAAGTGCCCTGCATAGAGCCCTAACCTCAACCCTGCCAAACACCTTTTGGACGAACTGGAATGCCGGCTGGAAGCCAGGTCTTCTCATCCAACATCAGCACTTCACAAATTATGTTTTTGCTGAATGGGTACATTTCCCCAGGCGCAAACCAAAATCTTGGGGAAAGAGTGAAGGCTTTTATAGTCCCATAGGGGAGGCAACTCTGTTGGTTGAACTGGATGGACTCATGCAATTTTTCAACTACATTAACTATGTAGCTCCGTCATAATGCCTGTGGCTTTGGGTTGAGATGTCCAACAAGATTAGGGTGCTTGCTATACAGTAGGGTTGTTTTTTTCTTGGTTGCAAGGTCTCCTTTTTTATTATTATGAAACAGGATTCATATGGCGCCAAGTGTGTGAAACGCTTTATAATATAAAAGAAGACAGTACAGTTAAAATAAAATTTACAATTAAATGCAAAAGGGTTAGGAAGTTCCTTATTGTGAGAGCTTACCACTTTTAATCATTCCCCCTCCCCCCAGCCCCGGCATCATTTTAACAGGGTCTGTGCACCCGGGGGTAGGTAGCATCAACCGATCACGTGACCATTGTGATTTGCTGTCACAGTGGTCTCAGTCACATGATTGGGAACCAGGCCCACTAGTTGCTGATCATGAGTATAGACTGAGAGCTGTTTTTGACAGCTCAGCCTCTGTGCTGGGAGCATGCAGTGACTCTGCCACCAATGGACGAACATATGTACTGATATCTTGATTTTTCATCTTGCGGACGAATCTTCAGTCCCTCACTCTCACTTATCAACAACTGCTGTAAAAAAAACTCAACCACATACAGAATACATTGATTTCAATCTTACCTTCCTTAGCAGATGTGCACTGACAGAGCAGAACTACTAAACAAGAAACAGAACTTGCACATGTAATAGGTATGTATATATGTCCCCTGTGCACTCATTAAATCTGTAGTAAACCACAGACAAAAAAAACTAAAATCTTCCCCTCCAAGGCAATGTCTTAATGTGCTAGTGAGAGACTCACTGCTGACAGTGCTTCCATCTTCACCCAGTCTTCCTTCTGAGTTCGCAGTCTTCAGCTATATGAGTGGCTGGGGGCATGATGATGTCACTCTCACGGATGCGCATGAGAGCCACTGTTTATGGCACGGGCTCTGAAGGTCCAGCAAGGTATGCCGGACCTTCAGAGCGCTTGGGCTGGTGATGTCACTGGCTGCATGCAGTGTGAATATCTCCTAAACAATTCAGTTTGGGAGATATTCACAGTACCTACAGGTAAGCCTTATTATAGGCTTATCTGTAAGTACAAATGATAACACTGAGTTCATGACCACTTTAAACTATGCACAAATACACCATTTCAAAAACTTTAACAGACATACACTTACTTTAAGCTGATCATGTTCTTATGTACATGTAACCAATGTCCCCCTTGGGGGTGGCTGGAAGTTGTGGTTCACCTGCTCCCACTGCCCTCAATCACACTCCTCACTTGCATCCGGAGTCAGCAAACAGGCTGGCTCTTTGCTTTTTTTTATTTTTTATTAGGAGGTTAAACATGGATGGGGTAAGGGATTATTATGGGGTGCCCAGAGATCAACAGTTCTTTACATGGGACCTCTTTATACACTCAGTATATACGCTTTTCTTCTTCCTCCAGCACAACACATGCTTCTCCTTGTTCCTCTCTCCTGCACAACAAATGCTTATGGTCTAGTAGCACATGGTGAGACCTGATCTGGCTTTGACCAGGGCCTAGCAACCACCTTTTGCAGGCAAGGGACCGTGGGCCCCTATAGTGTAGAGAAAGTTTGTAGAATGTGCTACTTGGCCTGATGGACTACTGCTCCCAGCCCATCCTCCTTCAGGTCTCAACAGTCCTCCTGACTGTAAGCACCTGTACACTGACACTTTTTTGGGACCATTGGCATTTATACAGCGATCAGTGCTATCAGTACTATAAAAATGCACTGATTACTGTGTAAATGCCATTGGCAGTGAAGGGGTTAACCTGCAGGGGGCGCTCTAAGGGTTAACTGTGTTCCCTGGGTGTGTTCTAACTGTATGGGGGCTGGGCTGGCAGGGGAGGGCTGGGCTGGCAGGGGGAAGGGAGGGATCACGGCTTCCATATACAGGAAGACTGTGATCACAGCCCTTCCCCCTCTGTTAGAATGGAGATCTGTGTTTACATACACGGACCTCTGTTCTTTCATTGCAGGGTGGCCAACGGGGTAACCGGCAGTGATCGAGTCCACCCTATCCGCTCCCTGGCCCCTTCGGAACTCAGTGAGCATGGGAGCGTGCCTCCGGTGGAGTACGCGGGCTCACAGTGCGGGATCTCGCAGCCGCCATCATGTGATGGCGGTTTGCAATATTGTGCCATCTTGTCGCTGTCAGACTGCAGTCAGCAAGTGGTTAAGGAGGCCTGCTCCCTGCCTATCCAGGTTGGGGACTGGTCAGGGCTCTTTAACATACTTTAGAAAGAAGGCTCACCTCCTCTTCCCATACACTTTTCCAGAACTTTCTGAAGAAAAGGGGAGGAGTAACCGAGGGGTGGTTCTTCCTGCAGTCTCCAGCTCTCCCTGGGCCACTCTCCTGCCCAGAATCAAAACAAAAATGCCTGACAGCAGCCAAGCCTGCCTAAATTTACCTACTCTGACCTAAAAAATCCTCAACCAGCGCCTACCTAACCTAGTGGGTGCTACATACATGTAAGAAGGCAAACAACCAAAAAAAAAAAAAAGAGATTTACAGTTTTCCTTCAATGAAAGCAACCCAGGCTCCCCTTAATACTACGAAAATATATTTTACAATACAGTATAATGTATATTAAACTCGCCTAACAGCTGGTCAGATTGACAGGCTGTTTTGTTGGAACAATACTCTCCATGAGCAAAACCCCTTCTTCCTGCTGGCATCACTGGATTGCCATTTGTCAAATCAAGTGTGCAGTCAATTCAGCCTTTGTTTTGTTAATGTCTCATGTCAGAGCGCTGCCATGCATGACTGCCACACAAGACTGGAGCACACGACTAAGATCTCCCTGATTAATTTCAGCAATGCCAGTTAATCCTGAAGCCGGGGCTTTTAAGGTGGAAATTTCATTTGAACTGGGCCAGCTTGTTCTGAGTGACAAAATGCATTATCTAAAAAGGGAGTCTATTAATATTTGTACTACACTGGTTTTCAGAGCCCAGAAACTGGGCCTAGTGGTTCAGGGCACAGGCCTTTTGGTGCCAAACAAAAGTTAAAAATAAACATGAGGCATCTGCCTCTGACCCCAAACCTTAACCCATACTTTGTCATGTAAGCTGTGATATTCCATGACCATCCTCCCCACTAGAGTTTGGCCGAACAACCCCCGCCCCGGAACTCCCGAACATGGAAAAACTTTGAACCTGAACCGCAAATCCTATAAAAAGTCCCCATTTTGAAGGCTTATATGCTAGTTATTGGTCATAAAAAGTGTTTTGGGGTTTGTTCGGAGGTTGTTTTTTATTTTTAAAATAGGAATTGTCAAGAACCGTGTGTGTTTTATTTCTTTTTCACACTTTTTTGGTGAATGGGTAATGGTACTATGTACCCCATACTCATTCACATGGGGGGGGCAGGATCTGGGGACCCCCTGGTTAAAGGGGACTTCCGGATTTTGATAAGCACCCTGCCTACAGACACCCACAACTACAGCCCAGGGTTGTGGGGAAGAGGCCCTTGTCCCCATCAACATGGGGACAAGGTGCTTTGGGGTGGGGGGGAAGAGTCCCCCATGTTGAGGGCATGTGGCCTGGTGTGGTTCAGAAGGGGGGCAATTGCCCCCCCCCTTTCCTGGCCTGATAAGCTGCATGCTTGGATAAGGGTCTGGTATGGATTTTTGGGGGTCCCTGCACCATTTTTTTTTTCTAATGTTGGCATTGGGTTCCCCTTAAAATACATACCAAATCCAAAGGGCCTGGTATGTATTGGGGTGGCCCAAGCATTTTTTTTTCACATTTTTCTATTTTTCTTTTTCATTCAGCTGTCAGCGAGGAAGTCTGTTGACAGATGATTACTTATCCTTTGTTAAGGATGGGTTCAAGATATGCTCCTTAACAACCAGCTATTCACTATGCCCTAATTGGGCAAAGCCTTGCACCTGGCCAGTGGTCAGGTGCATTGTTTCAGCCAATCAGGGCTTAGAATGAACTGTGCAGAGCGCAGTACATTCTGGGTGACACTCAGCGGGTGAACATCCTGCCGCGCACTCCGAAAATTTGGATGCTCGCTGAATGGGCGATGTTTGGACTGTACTTATGCTCAGTCTGAAACACTTGCCCAGCACTACTCCCCACCATATACTCAGTCCCACAAAACTATTCCCCTATAGCATCATTATGTAGAATACAGGACCAATGGTCCTGTATGGAAGGCTAGAAGGTCAATGGCCCTCACATATTCCAGGGTAAATATTTTTCTACTTGAAATATCTCTTTGATTAATCAAGCATTTATCTTTTGCTATCCTTTTGGAAGGTAGGGATGTGTGCAAAGTGGAACTGCCTGCCTCCTAGCAACTAAGGATGCTAGGCACTAGGAGCTAAGAGGTAAACAGTTCAAGATTCCAAGGGTCATTCAACCCTCTTACTGGGAGATTGGGGCATCATGGACTCACCCAGTGGCAGTACCTCATCGCAGTGCCCTGAAATTATTTATTTTGATGCCACTTTCTGCTATTATAGGAGAGATAGGACCCTGCATTTCATGTGACCCCTGTAAATGGCTTCAAGTGGAGGGATGGTGCTGCAGAAATGATGCTACCCAATCGAAATGGATTTGGGCATTAATACACACAACTTTTTTTGTTTATAGGATTCAGTGATATTATCACATGGGATATGCTTGCTGGACATGATACTTTTATAATGCATTGCATGATGTGGCAGCCTAATGAATACTGATTTTGCATGTAACAAATGAGATCATCTTAAAGAAATGCATGAAACATAAACAAACCTCCCTTTGAATTGCACAACAGCAGGAAGCAGGTTGGCGAATTTCTCCATTTGTTTAATTTATTTATTTTTTATTTTTTGTGCAAAAATAATAAGCTGGATGTGTTTGAAACCCATACACAGTGCACAGAAAAGGGAAATATAAGGAGGTTGCATACAGTCACAGTGGAACAGGGGAGATAACAATACCAAGTAAAACATCAAATAAGGACAAAGAACACACAATGCCTTTGTTCTTGTAATACTGGGAATAGTGAGTAATGGAGACATGATTAACTGTAATGCCAGTGTGAAGCCCAGCTCAAAGAAGAATTATCTCTCTTTAGTGTTTTAGGGAGAGATTAGCTAAGCTGTGAAGGTTAACGCATCTCTCAAACCCAAGAGTAGCCATATACAGGCGGTCCCCGGGTTACAAACAAGATAGGGACTGTAGGTTTGTTCTTAAGTCTGTACGGAACAGGTACATTTTTTAAGTGTAAAAAATATTTTTAAGCTTTTTGGATAGCATAGGGAAGGATTAACACCCCAGTAATGTTTGTTTTGCTATCTATGTTTCTGTTCAGAAGATTTCACCTCACTTCCTTTCCCAATGATAATTGGATTTTGAAAATTTTGGGTTGCTGTGGAAACAAACCTTGGTGATAAAGCATCAGTGGAGACACCTTTTTCCCATAATAACTCTTACGGGAGTGAATTTCCCTTCCTAGGGGGAGATTTCCTCTCACTTCCTGCTGTAAGTAGGAGTCATTTGTAAGTTGAATGTTTGTAACTAGGGGACCACCTGTACAGGCAAGAATTATCTTCTGATGCAGGGAAATATGGGTATCTCATATGACTACCTGACTGTGTATGGCATACAGTATCGGATAGTTAAATGTTTATATTTGGTAAGACTAGAATACTGTATAATGGGAAGTCTACTGATTGATGCATCACTCACAACTGCCCCTCATTTCAAGGGACTGTCTCTCTTTTAGTGCCCATCTTTCCTTCTCCTCTGTCTCTCTTATTTTGGTTTGATGTGTAGACCAGTGGTGGATGGTGCTCAATATTCTGGGGGGACGGCAAACAAACATGGCCCCCTCCCTCGCACTACCGCCCCCCCCCCCCACGCGGAAGACAGATGGGAAAGCCATTGACAGATGACGAGGTGGTGCTGGATCCAGGGTAGGGCTCCTGGAAGCTTGAAGAGGCTGTTGCTGCCCCTCCACCTGCTACTCCTTGCTCCAGCTTGCAGAGGGAAGACTCAGGGCCATTGCTTCTCCACCCGGCCAAACAGGCATTGCTTTTGCTTCCGGCTGAACAGGAAGTGGGTCCTGAGACCCGAGTTCTAAGACTCCCTGGCCAATCGGTTCTCAGGACCCGCTTCCTGATTGACTGGGAGGAGAAGCAGGAAGACAATAGCGAATATTAATTTGCTAATGCCACACAACCGGGTGGGCTCAGGGTGCAGTGCCTCATTTAGAGCCTCAGGCTGTAATCATGTGCTTAAAAAAAAACAAAAAAAAACATTGAAATCAATGCGTCCAGCGCTTTGCATGTAGATTAGGGGCTGGGCGCATGGATTAGGGGGGCAGCGTCCCTGCAGCCCTAATGGGGCGGTCGCCACTGGTGTAGACCTTTATACATCTCTTGAGAAGAGGCAAATTAAGGAGGGATATGATCACCATATATTAGTGGTGGACCACCAGGGTCAGCAAGGCCTTCTCTACTGCCTAAACTATCATAATCATTGACTTACTTTTTACTATATTTTTTCCAGGAATTTGTTATTCCCAAAAGCTTATTCTCTTCATTTCATAGCTTTTCTCTTGGTTTCACTGCTTCCAGTTAGAGCTTTTATCCAATCATATTTCAGACACGATAGCCATGTGTTTTGCTGTCTTCAAAGAAATCTGCCTTAAGGCCTTCAGAATAACCAGTGCAGGCACCTCTGGCTTACAGTAAATGGCAACAAAACTGTAGATTTAACCACTTGAAGACCAGGCCTATTCTGACACTTTTTGTTTACGTGTAAAAATCTGTGTTTTTTTGCTAGAAAGTTACTGAGAACCCCCAAACATTTTATATATATATTTTTTTAGCAGAGGCCCCGGAGAATAAAATGGTGGTCATTGAAACTTATTATGTCGCACGGTATTTGTGCAGCATTTTTTCAAAAGCAATTTTTTGGGAAAAAATACATGATGTTATGCCGAGTAAATAGATACCTAACATGTCACACGCTCATGGAATGGCAACCAATGACTTTAATACATTTTAATGCAAGAAGACACAATATATAACCCAATTTTTCGGTAAAATATACAATATGATGTTATGCCGAGTAAATAGATACCTAAAACGTCACACTCTCGGTGCATGGCAACAAACAATACTCGAAAATCTCCATAGGCGACACTTTTTCTTGCAGATTTTCCAGTTTAGCCTTAGTTCACACTGAACGTGGCTTTGAAATCACGCGACTTCTGAACTCAAATTTCAAAGCCGCATTCTATTTCAAAGATGCATTTCAATCCAACTTCGGGAGCGACTTTAAAAACATCTGTGCAGGTTCATGCACACATGTCTATTGAAGTCTCCCCCAAAGTCACCAAAAGTAGAGCAGGGACTACTTTCGGAAATTGGTGTGGCGCCGCAAAGTTGGGACAGTGACATTGCCGGCAATAGGCTGCAATTTGAAATGCGATCTAACCTGCCAAATTACGCGATGTGGCCAGGGGCTTAGAGTTACAAAGGAGATCTAGTGCTAGGATTATTGCTCTCGCTATAATGTTTGTGGCGATACCTCACATGTGTGGCGCAAACACCGATAACATTGCATGCTCAACCTACGTATTTGTTTGCCTCTGTGCGCGAGCACGTAAGAATGGGGGCACTTTAAAATTTTTAACATTTATTTTATTAATTTTTTATTTTTATTTTTACACTGTCCCTTTAATTTTCATTTTTATTCACGATGCATGGACACTTCGTTTATGTGGTGTTTACAAATTTATATATATACATCCACAAAAATTGCACTGATAGGTGGCACTGATGGGCACTGATAGGTGGCATTGATGGGCACTGGTAGGTGACACTGATAGGCGGCACTGATAGGTGGCACTGATGATGAGGCACTGATGGGCACTGATAGGTGGCATTGATGGACACTGATAGGCACTGGTAGGTGACACTGATAGGCAGCACTGATATAAGGCACTGATGATGAGGCACTGATGGGCACTGATAGGTGGCATTGATGGGCACTGATAGGCACTGGTAGGTGACACTGATAGGCAGCACTGATATGTGGCACTGATGATGATGTACTGATGGGCACTGATAGGTGACACTGGTGGGCACTGCTTAGCAGCAGTAGGTCTGCAGTGTGTGGGACTGATGTAACGTTCACTCCAGACAGTAATCTGCTGAGGGTAAAAAAAAAGGCAGTTAGCAGCTGTTTACATCACATGATCAGCTGTCATTGGCTGACAGCTGATCACGGGATAAGGGGCCGGGATCAGCCCCTTACTCTGATCTGTGATCAGCCGAGTCTCATGGACTCGCTGATCACAGAGTGAGGCGTGCACGCCACGCAAGGGGCACGCAGGCATCACATGCACGGAACGACGCAGATGGACGCCCTCCTGGCAGTTTAGGCCCAGGCTGTAGCCATCTTTCAGCTATAGCGCGGGCGGCACGAGGTTAAGCTACTACTGTTTTTATAACATCCAGCGTGCATGAGGCTTAAGGCTAAATGTACTTTAGTTTTTACACTTCAGACAGAACAGCGGGGATCTGTATTGTCATTAAACTGGTCTTCTTTCACACGGCACATGTTGAATTATTTACACTAAACAAGACTATTAGGAAACAACCTTTTGTTGCATAATGGATAATTGTAGGTGGAAAATAAACCCGGAGATGTTAATTGAGAATACTGTTTTCTTCTGCATACTGTTAGTAATTATAGGTTGACTTTTTTTCAATGCCTCCAAATACGGAAGAGCAACGGTCATCTTACGTTGTATTGTCTGCATCTCTTTCTTCAGAACAGAGGAATAAAGAGACCGTGTATTTACTGACAACGGGCACACAGATTCTGCCAGGCAGAAAGGTGACAGAGGAGCTTATTATAAATGTGGATGTTGTTGAGGATATCAGGGCTTCTTCCCACTGAGTGCATTGGTCAGAGAAGGCAAAGTTCACGGACTTCGTAAATGAACTGCTTTCAATAGAGGTTGTTCCCATGTGCTGTGCTGCAGTGGATTTGAAAGAAAAAAGTCTTGCCTGTTGAATTTCGATTACATTGACTTTTCAGTACAATTCAAAATGAGCCTTAGCAGCACTAACGCAATTTGAGTTAAAACTTGAATGAGTCCTTCAAGAGGATAACAATAACTTCACATCGGGATATAGAAAGTTTACAGAAAGACCTGAACAAAATAATAGAGTGGCCAAATACATGGCAAATGGGGTTTAATGTGAAAAAAATGTAACCACTTCAGCCCCGGAAGGATTTCCCCCTTTAGGACCGGAGCCCTTTTTGCGATTCGGCGCTGCGTCGCTTTAACTGAAAATTGCGCGGTCGTGCGACGTTGTACCCAAACGAAATTTGCGTCCTTTTTTCCCCACAAATAGAGCTTTCTTTTGGTGGTATTTGATCACCTCTGCGTCATTTCTGATCACCGCTATAAACAAAAGAAGAGCAACAATTTTGCAAAAAAACACAAATTTCTTACTTTTTGCTAAAATACAAATCCAAAAAAAAATATATAAAAAAACATTTTTTTTCATCGGTTTTGGCCGATTTATATTCTTCCTCATATTTGCGATAAAAAAAATCGCAATCGGTGTTTATTGATTGGTTTGCGGAAAAGTGGTCGCGTTTACGGATGATGAGAATTCATTTCTGGGGTTTTTATTTTTTTTTATTTTTTACTAGTAATGGCGGCGATCTGCAATTTTTAGCGGTACTGCGATATTGGGGCGGACATGTCGGACCATTTTGACACTTTTTTGGGACCATGGCATTTATACAGCGATCAGTGCCATAAAAATGCACTGATTACTGTGTAAATGCCATTGGCAGTGAAGGGGTTAACCTGCAGGGGGCGCTCTAAGAGTTAACTATGTTCCCTGGGTGTGTTATAACTGTGGGGGGACTGCCCTAGCAGGGGAAGGGAAGTGATCACACCTTCCATGTAGAGGAAGGCTGTGAAGCACAGCCCTTCCCCCTTCACAGAACGGAGGTCCTTGTTTACTTACACGGACCTCCGTTCTTTCACTCCGGGGGGGCATCGTGGGTGGCCGGTGGCAATCTAAGCTGCCGCACCCGCTCCCTGGCCCTCCCCGGACACAGTGAGCGCGCGGGCGTGCCTCCGGCGGCGCGCACGTGCTCACTGGGCGCGATCTCACAGCCGCCGTCATATAACGGCGATTTGCGCAGGAGCGCCACCTTGTCGCCGCCAATTGCTGATTGACGGTCGGCAAGCGGTTAAAGTAATACACTTGAGGGCAAAAAACATAAATGCTAACTACTCACTAAGGGGATGAAGGATGGAGAAAGATATTGTATGAAAATATATTCTGTTCTCTTTGCATTGCTTCATTTGTGTGAAATCCCTGGTGTTCCCGCCAGTCTCTCTGCTTTCTTATTAAAAACTGACCACACTAGGCAGGAGAGCACATCATGGTCAGTTCTCTAGCTATGCTGGGAACTCAATGTGCTCTCCTACAATGATCAAACTCAGCCTGACACACTCCTCCCCTGCACAGCCTTTCCCTGGGAAGCTCAGTGTGCTGTTGCTTCTCCTCCCCCAGCTCTTATGCAGCTAAGAACAGAGGGAATGTGATCACTTACACAACAGGGGGAAAAAGGCATTTATAATGTTTTTTTTATTTCTATACACACGTTTTGCCTTTCATTTCTATTGTAAACTGAATGGGTTGTTTTACAATGTTTTAAATGTAACCTCGAAGAGATAGAGTGCAGAATGCACAGGCCACTAAATTACATACTACTCCCAGTACAGATCTGCCCTAACATCCCTAAATCCTCTCTCTCTGCCTACCTCCTTAGTGCAACCTCCCAGCACAAACCCCTCAGTGAAGACTCCCCCTACATCCAGCACAGGCCAACCCCCCCCCCAACAAAGACCCCCCAGAGCAGACCAACTTCCCCAGCACAGACCCAACCCCCTCAGTACAAAACACACCCCCTGCATAGACCCCCCCAAGGTCAGATGCCTCCCTAGCACAAACCCCTCAGTACAGATCCCCCCCCAGCATAAACCCCTCAGTACAGATTGACCCTCAGCATTCCAAAATCCCCCCTCCCATTAAAACATCAATTAATTTGCTTTTACATACAGGTAGTGCAAAAAACTGAATATGGCTTGGATATCAGCATCCTGTGATGTCATGTACTGCAAAATT
>BLSH010114110.1:859806-882519 GCA_018402905.1 Glandirana rugosa | reverse complement strand
TCTTCGGATTCCGGAGTACGTGTGTCCAGCAATTTTTTTTACTCGACGTTTCGGTCGTGGGTTTTTCACCGACATTTTTGTGCGAAAATCTTCGTAAAACGTAATCGCAATTACACGTAAACCGTCGCAATCGCAAATCGACACAAACGAAAATCGACGCAAATGCAAATCGACGAAAATCAAGGTTTTCAGAAAATAACTCTTGTATAAGTCTGTTATGTATGTTCAGCTATTTCCCACGCAATGTCAAAGTTGAAGACAAAAACTCGTCTTATTTGTGTTATACTGAAGACAGTTGCACACTCCGAAGTTGGAATATATATTGTACCTCATTGTAGACAAGCTCTAACGAATAACACAATATAGCTTAACATATTTGGAACTTTGACATGAACAGATGTTACTCCATGTTATATATAAGGTTGAAGCCTCACACGTTGACAGAAGTCATATTGTGTTTATTCTGCTCAAAAACAGAAGTTGAAACTGTAACGCACCCTTTATCGACTTGTATGTATTGTCTGAATATGTTCTCAATAAAAGACTTTTGGAACTAAAAGCAGCTAAACGTAAACGCAGCTAAAAGCAAACACAGCTAAACGCTAACGCTGCCAAATGCACATTAACGCTAATGCAAAATGCTTCTAAAAGCGTGTTTTTACAGCCACTTTTTGGGTGCTGGCTTTGCAGCTCATTTTTTTTAACGACCTGTGTGCATGAGGCCTTAGGCTTCTTTCACACTTGTGCAACTTGGGATCCGCCTTGTGAGACCCCACGTCGCAGGACATGTGACATTCATTGTATTTCTATGAGAGCTGTTCCTACTGACACTACAGAAGTTGCAGTGGCTTCAGAAAAGGTTCCTGCACTACTTTGGTTTCACTTTTGATGTGGCTTTGGTCCAGAAAATGTAAAGTCAGATCAAAGTTGCACCAAAAGTCACATCAAAGTCAAGCTGGAAATTGTGTGACTTTGGAGACGCACTAATGTAAAAAGGAGCCTTACGTGGCAAGGTTGAAAAAATGTCCATCAGCTACATTTTCTTATAATATTATTGTAACACTATTGATGCAAGAAAAAAAAAGTAAACTTTACTTTGGTCACTGTTCATTCATACTAAACCCAAGATTAGCAAAAAGTGTCACCAAAAAGTGAACAAGGAAATTATCTTGTGGTAGCTGCACTCACACAGTATGTCCACAAACAATACACACAGCTAATCAATCTGAAAATGTGTTGCGCTATCCATATACAGTGCATTAATTCATAACAAATATCCAGTCAAGTGAAAAGTTCACATGAATCAAAAAAACATATGTGCAAATAGAAATATATTATGGAAAGTTTGTATATGGTCCAATGAAGTCCATCAAAAAAAAAGTGCTCTTGTTAATGGTCATTAAAACACATATGTTCTAACAAAATTCCATGCTCCAATGTAGATAGAGATTTCTTCACACCCAGAAGTGCACACCCCATTCACAAGCCCCTTACCAGCTCCTATGACTCCAAGATGGGAGCATGGCTTCACCTTATCCCAGTATACCCATGGGATGGATGGATATCAGGAGCTGAGATTCCAAGTTGGATTACCACATTATTATTTATTATTTTAGGTACTTATATAGCGCTGTCAATTTACGCAGTGCTTTACACATATACATTGTACATTCACATCAGTCCCTACCATCAAGGAGCTTACAATCTAAGGTCCCTAACTCACATTCATACATATACTAGGGCCAGTTTAGACAGAATCTAATTTACCTACCAGCATGTCTTTGGAGTGTGAGAGGAAACCGGAGTACCCAGAGGAAACCCACGCAGGCACAGGGGGAACTTTCAAACTCCAGGCAGGTAGTGTCATGGTTGGGATTCGAACCAGCGACCTTTTTGCTGCCAGGCGAAAGTGCTATCCACTACACCACTGTGCCCGCCACCTGCCCCCTCCACAGACTAGCGCTCCAGTGAGCATGGGGGTGATCAACAGTAGGCTCAGTGACTGGGACAGACGAAGAAAGAATTCATAGTGTAGTGCTTAAAAGTTCAAGCATTTTTAATGAAGGTTAAAACTACCAGGTAGGTACGATACTGTAGCTCCTCATGACGCATTTCATTCAAAATAACATTTTCAAGGGATGAAGGAGTATAACGGTGAGTGTAATCCAAGTTGTACTTATAAGAAAAACCTACCAATTATCTCTTTTCCTTACTATTTAGTTAGGCCTTACTAGTTAATTTCCTAAAAAAAAATGGCGCCAGGGACCCAAGAAAAGGAGTATCTGGGCTGCTCTGTGTAAAACCACTACACAGAGCAGGTAAGTATAACATGTTTGTTATTTTTAGAAAAAAAACAAGAATTTAGTATCACTTTAGGTCTGTTTTTTTCTTTTTTTTTTTTTTAATTAGCTTAATAATTCAGAGCAAAGTGATAAATTCTTTCCAAAACCTACTCCCAGTTTACTATGAATAAAAATAAGTATGCACTTCAATTACATATATCATAGCATTTAACTAACAAAAGTTAAGTTTTTCTTTATTTTTTCATTTAATGAGATTTGTTTGGAGCGACATTACATACCATTTTCAAGTTCACGATGGACCGGTTTGCCAAAAACGTTTGTACATAATCAGAGCAAATATTAGTTTGATTAAGGAGGACAATTAATCCTGCGTGTTCTTTCTCGTGTCCATAGAGGCTGTGCGACAGCATAAAGCAAATAGTTTTCCTGTAGCGGCCACCTTCCCTGTCACTCTCTGATTAACAGCGGAGTTCAAGGAGAACCGTTTTGTAACACGCTCAAGAAGAGAGTCCCAGCGGGTCGCTGACTATTTGTCTGCACCCAAGTGATGTCAAAAGTTTGTTTATTATTGTGAAAAGGACACTGGAATCACACCAAACTTATTTTAACGGGCTGTCATATTACATTAAAGTGAAGCTCTAAGTTGATATAAAAATAATTATTAAAAAAATATTCAATGTGTTATTATAAGTATTTAGATATTCCATTTTCAACCTCCAGTAATTCCCTACACAGCAACACAGGGATTGGGTGAGCAAGGGTTAGCACTAAGAAACCGTCAGGGGTCTTTTGCTTTGCACAGTGCTGTCAGTCAAAAATGTGAACATGCTTACAGGAGGGGAGAGCACACATACAGCCTCATCTGCTACATCTTCCTTGTATAGTCACAGGCTGGACAGATCTCTGGACAAAGTTGTAACTGCAATGGTCAGCAGAGAGCATCACAAGACCAGCTGAAGAGAATCTTGACTTTGGCAGGATTTCAACTGTGTGTATAGGTATTTTCCAAGAGTTCAGCTTTCCATTTCTTAAGAACCAGAATAAAAAAATGAAACTCGCTTTGGGACCACAAGGAAAACATACCTATATAAATATGAAATCTGTTTAATGAGAACCTGCATTAAATAAGAGGCACTACTAAAAGCGGAACATCACTCAAAACTACAACATAAAACTATAAACAAGCCCCCCGATACCCATGCATGTAGGCAGGTCGAGGTTGAGTCCAAAAGCTAACCCTATATAATATTGTTGCTCTTTAAAATCCTTCCAGGAAAAAGAAGGATTTCACTTGCTTCTTGGCAAGATCCCATATATATGGTTGAAGGAGCTTAGACAGAGAGAGCCCTGGCCATGGAAGGAATGCCCTATGAGAGATGAGCACCTAAGGGACAGTGACTTTAAAATCTTCTTTTCCCCTGGTGTGGGTTCCCTGGAGATAGGCACAGTGATGCATCACCAACCTTAAAGGGGCTTTTTACTGTATTTGAAGGAAGAATATTATGCTGAACTGTGTTGGGGTCTAAGACCCATATTGGCTGTATTACCACTTCGTTTTTGGCAGTATAGAACTTCATCGACGTGTGGCCTCATTGTGCAGTTATTCAGGTGTCGTAGTAGATGTGGTGAGAGAGGGAATGAGAGTTATCAGTGATGTCAGCTGGCTGTTGAGCCCTGGAAGGAAAAGGGCCAGAATCTGGATACCCTTGGGAGTGAGGTGGTAAAACCAGGAGAGTGGAGGGGAGCCTGGTCTCTGGTCTCCACCCACATCAAGGAGAGTTAAAAGGCTAGGGCTTGTGTTGCCAGAAATATTATTCTATGTTAGAGGTGTCCTGGCTGCTCGATGTGTCCACAAGTGGGGCAGACTGCCCCCTGCTAACATGCAGCAACCAAAATTCACCTAGGAGCAGCTAAACACAAACCCTAAGACAGAGCCACACTAGGGGTGTTCCTAGGAGTATGAGCAAGTAGGACTGATCTGTATTAGCCACAGAGAGCAGTATATGAAAATGTAATAAGCGATCCATCAGCCTATATGAATGGGAGTATTCAAAATCTTTAATTATCATAATAAACTATTTTTTCAATTGAAAGCACAATGATGGGCCTTTGTTTTGTGGAACTGTGGTGGGACTGTTGCTATACCTGTGGAGGAGGAGGAGTAACTCTTGAGAGGCTGGTGAGACTACATACAGTACCTTAAGAGCTGTGTTGAGAGAAATCTTTAAGGAGAGAGGACAGAGGATTAAAATGGTTCAAAGGCAGAAGGTTTTTTTACCTTAATACAAGAGAAATGTTTGGGGCCTTGCAAAAACACATATCGTTTTTCCCCCAGCAAAGACAAGAAAACTCATGTTTAAAAACATTTACCCAAAATCATAACTTTTCAGGTTGGAAAAACCTTACCATTGGTTTCCTCTCAACACCTAGACTCAGAAAGGGTGGAGGGGGTGGGCCTAGTGGCTTGTCATCAGAAATGGCTGCTGTCTGAACCTGAAAGAACTGGCAGTTTAAATAGTTATAGCTCAAGCTGTTCTGCCCTCCCGTGACCCATTTTCAGCAGACAGTGGGCTGAAGATGTCACAGAGCCGGTCCAGGCTTGGACAAGATCGCAACCATATGGTTGGGATCCGCCCACATGCCTGGACTGGCACCCAGCTCAGCCTCTTAGCAAGCCTCTGAGAGCCTAAGCCGGCCACTCCTGCCCCCTCAACAGACTAGCGCTCCAGTGAGCATAGGGGTGATAGGCAGAGCAGAGAGCTGATGACTGACAGTCAACAACTCTCTGCTCAGGGAGCTGTGAGAATCAAGCAATCAGGGGTGATCAATGCTGCATCCACCAAGGTAAGTACAATTAAAAAGAAAAAAAAAAAGATCCCCATAATTCTCTTTTAATGATGGTGCCACACAAGAAGATGGCAGCAGAAGAGAGGAGGATTTCTGCAGGACAATGCTGGTTCCCCTGGAGGGATTAGTATCTTATCTGTGAAGGATCAGCAACCAGGTAAGTAGGGGTGGGAGGAGGAAGATCCACTTTAATTCAGACAATAAAGAATAGCTATGTTTTAGTTGAATACCCAATCATGTAGAGGGGCATTAAAAAAATAAACATAATGTATATACAGTATATATAAGAACCTACAGTTACACATACCTGCAGTAGCTTCTAAACCCTGCTTTTACAGGTACATTTCTATTAGCCATTGAGGCGGCTCATCATAGATATGCCAATAGAAATATAGCAAGCTCCAAAACTACTTCTTATCACTATATTAAGGCAACCACATGAACAAAGTAATAGTATAATTAAAGATTGATTATAAAAACCCTCTGCTTTTTCAGGATTCTCTTGATGCAACACCTTGATGCAAGCATAGGCATGTGCAAGGCATCCTTAACTGAGGAAATTATTAAATGCTGGGTGCATAGAAATGAGAAGGTGGGGGTGTAGGACTAAATCTGTAAATTATTTTTTTAAATGATTTGTTAAATTAGATTATTAACTATCAGCATTATCAATATGGAATGAGGTGGTAAGGTTGTTAACTTTGCTCAACCAGATTGCTCAACCCAGATGATATGATGGAGTGGTCAGAGGTAGACTACTCCCTGCTTACAGTACTTATTGTCTCTTTTCTTCTTGTTAGCAGGGTGTCATTTTCCAATTCATATTTCTTGGACAATATTACATAATAAAAAAAAATGGACCAAGAGATGGTTTTAACCCTTTCCTCCCAATCCTCTATTAGGCCTCCTTTAAGCCCTGGATTCAAGACTTTCATCTTGTTTTTTTGTATCATAAATTCTGTTGCTCCACATATATGATATTAAAGCCACATACACATTAAAGATAACTCTTTTGTATCTTTATTTTTTTGTGCAAAAAAGAAAGATCATCCAAAATGTGTCTCTCATAGTTGTGTGGTGTCTATATTTTTTAGGTAATTGTGTAATTACCCATTCTCTATTACAATGCACATTTTTTTTGCAACACAGGCTGTCATTTTCCTGCCAGCTTCTGCGGCGGATTTAAGAAAAGCTCCTGCCAAATCTGGAGTCCCTAATGTACAACTGGATAAAATATTAGTGGATTTCAGATCAGAATTAGTTATCTGAAAGGTCACGCTGAACTCATGATAGACAGGCAAACAGAGGGATAGAGACAACGAGAGAGAAATACATAGATAGATAGATAGATAGATAGATAGATAGATGATGGATAGATGGACATCAGCAGAGCTTCACCACATTCTCTAAAGTCTGGGAAAACTCCTTTGCAAAGTATAAATTCTATTGCAAAATGAACAGTATATTTGCCTTTAGTTAATAACCCTCATAGACTCAGGCAAGCAATGAGACAGAATGACGCAGAACGACAGAATGCTGAGATTAAACCACACAATTAGGTTCTTCAAATTATAGTACTGCATAGTCTTTATCCACCAATAACGCACAATTCAGGTCACATACAATACAAGCTATTTTCTTGAAAGCTTTCTAAAAGAAGAAGGAAGTACATCGCAAAAGAATACCCATATAACAATTTGGACAAACAATAGTTACATAAAAACTTGAGAGGAGTAATAAATATCAATAAAATGTCTAATAATACATGTAAAAAGTTATATAAAAAGTACAATGTGAGTCATAGGATGCTAAAGAATGAAAGAAAGAATGAAAGAGTGCAATAGAGTGAAAGAAAGAGAGAGAGAGGGAGAGCGAGAGAGATAGAGAAAGGGAGAGAGAGAGATAAGGAGAAAGGGAGATGGAAAGGGAGAGAGGGAGAGCGAGAGAGAAAAATAGAGAGAGAGGGGGAGAGAGAGAGGGAGAGAGGGAGAGGGGGGAGGGAGGGAGAGAGGGGGGAGAGAGGGGGGGAGGGAGAGAGGGAGAGAGGGGGGAGGGAGGGGGGGGAGAGGGGGCAGGGGGGGGGGGAGGGAGGGGGGGAGAGGGGGCAGGGGGGGGGGAGGGAGGGAGGGAGAAAGGAAAGTGGAAAGGAAAGGAACTGGGACTAAATTACAATAGAGATCAAAAGGGAAAGTTTTCCAGGACACAGCACTTTTTTTTTAGCATGAACCATGAGTTGACCTAGGATTGAGACAATCTATTTCACAAGGGTAAGTGTGAAAGTCTGATAGTTCCCACTAAATGTTCCAATCTTCCTGGTGAATAGTGATGAGTCAAACATCAGTCTGGACCTCATTGGGATAATGAAAGCCAAATGTTAACAAAGAGTTCTGAACAGGCTAATAGGCATGGGGTTATCAAACACATGGCATGTGGTGCTGTGCACTGCCCTGGGGAACATTTACCAAAAAAAAAAAGATGTTAGTTGGATGGGAGCTGGGATTTTAGCAATGCCTAAAACCATGCCTGAAACATTAAAATTGCAAAACTTTATCAGCACATCCCCACAGTTATTACCTCTTGTATCTCTTGACCATCCCTCTTAGATTGTAAGCTCTAATGAGCAGGGTCCTCTTATTCCTACTGTATTTAAGTGTATTGTATTTAGAAACACAGAAAAGTGACGGCAGAAAAAAGACTGAGTAGTCCATCGAGTCTGCCCCTTTTTATTTATTTATTTATTTTTTTATTTTTTTAATTTTTTTATTTATTTATTTTTTTTTATATTTTTTTTTACATTAACCTTGTTGTCTGACTATAGATTTATGTTTATCCCAAGCATGTTTGAAGCAATTTACTGTTGACTGTCTCACAACCTCTGTTGGTAGTTTATTCCAATCATCAACCACCCTTTCAGTAAAATAATACTTTCTAAGATTAGTTTTGAACTTCCCTCCAGTTAGTTTGAGGTCCCCGTGTTCTTGATTTTGGTTTCATATTGAAAAGACTGCCCTCCTGAACCTTATTCACCCCCTTGAGGTATTTAAAGGTTTCAATCATGTCTCCCCTCTCCCTTCTTTCCTCCAGACTGTACATATTAAGTTCCTGAAGTCGCTCTTGATATGTTTTATCCCCCAGACCTTTCACCATTTTTGTTACCCGTCTCTGAACTCGTTCTATTTTATCAATATCTTTTTGTAAGTGTGGTCTCCAGAACTGGACACAGTATTCTAAGTGAGGTATTTGTACTGTCTACCCTCGTGTTGTAAAGTGCTGCATAAACTGTTGGTGCTATATAAATCCTGTATTATAATATTAAATAAATAAAACATCTGCCTGATGCCCTTTCCCTTCCTGTGAAGTAGTGCATCTGTGTGATGTATACAACGTAGTACAACAGTACTAATAAGAACAAAGTGCACTAAAATTGCTGGCAAAATTACAGCTCCCAGACAATTCATTGTGTTTGTACCCAGGGATTGCATTAATCTAAACCGGACCCTTATCCTAGATTAGGTCTGATATACAGTAGATGTCTATGGGGACCCCCCAAAACGTGACCTGGAGTCCCCCCCAGTTCATACCAGGCCTTTCAGATCTAGTATCTAGACTAGACCCAGTCTGGTATGGGTTTTAAGAGGGAAAGCTAGACACAAATTCAGAAAAAAAAGCATGAGGGGAGGGGACAAACATGCATCCCCCATGAATTAAACCAGACCACATGACATCAACATGGGGGGGGGGTACTTTGGCAGGGGGATCCCTCTGGCAGAATAAAAAAAAAAAATAACATTGCCTGATTGCCTGCTGACACACATCTGGTTTCATCGTTTTACTCCACTAAATGACAGGTCTGACAGATGACTGATATATACAAAGGTGAGGGATCTCACAGGTGACGTCTATAACCATATACGGATATGGCCATATATACTGTATATGGTCAATGATATCACCCAGTATAGAGTTTGTGGAAGAGCCTAGGGGTCGGCGGAGCCATAGTTTACAGCCCCCTTCACCTTTTATCACTCATGACTCCTGTAGCTCATCTCCCCTTGATGAAGATGAGAGTCACTCTCCATTATTACTTATTTTTCATCATTTTGGAGAGAGAAAGGGAGGGTTATAACCCCTGTCAGATTTTTTTCACCAACTGTGTCCCATTGTGGCGTTTTCCCTTCACTTCCTGTCCTATAGCCAAACAGGGAAATTAAAGGAATTCCTTGGGGACGCCCATGTCACCAGAACTAGTGCCCCTATTGGAATATTTTCCCTCTATTACTTTTCTGGAGAAATCCCGCAATTTGGGATCTTCTACAGGACAAATAGAGAGGGTGAATTGCACTGAGAGCAATAAAAGATGATGTAAGCAATAGAAAGCTGCGCTTACTGTAAAAATAATGAATTAATTAACGCAATCCCCGTACTAAAAATCAACACACCAATTCATATATCTTATACAAACAATGTATACATGGAAACAGTTATTTGAAATGTTCATAAAGTGCAATCCTCAATAATAGAGTGCAATGGTGCAAATAACTGTGCAATACACTTATGCTGCAATTCCTAAAAGAAATTAAGTGACTTGTGATCTGTGTGTTCTCCACTCCCACTTATTCTATTTGCGTCACCACCAGTATCCCTCCAGGGACCAAACTCATCAATGGTTGTTGACCTCCTGAACATATGCTAATACAGGCTTTTTGTCACAGACCCCCTGTGCCACTGTACCAATAATGCCATCAACCAAGGAACTACATATGTTCATCCCATATATCAACAGGAAAGAAGACGGGAAATAATAAAACTGTTTATTAGCATTCCCCAAAAACAAATGACAAAATTACACTCACAAATAAAGTGCCTCTCCTGGCACATGGAACAATCTGCCAAATGCTTTCACCAGAATGCCGCCACTCCGATCCACATAGGGATCGGGATGTGTTCCAAAAAGGGGAAATTACGTAACAGGAAGATCCCATCACTACGCGTTTCATCATAGGATGTCACCAGTAACTGACAAACATTCTAATCCCCCTGCACTCTATCCAAAACTAAAAAAAAGTTTTGCCTTTAGTTATACTTTATCCTGTCTTGATACTTTATTCTGTTGACTATAAAGCTGCTGCATACACATCCTGAACCTGAAAAACCACACTCCTTAAGCGTGTTTTACCCCAAAGGGATTGCTCACAAGGATACAGTAGGTCACAGTAGATACTATATTCTGATGAGCAAGCCCCATTGGGGTGAAACATGTGCAGCGCACCCCCTAAGGGGAAGGCTCGGATACCCCACCCTGCACAGCCAGGCACACCAAATTTGTGCAGGCACTCCAGAGTCAGAGAACAGTTTGTGACATTGTTTTTTTTTGGTTTATTGAGGGATAATAACTTGGATAGCCATGGGAGAACAGAACAAACTTCAGGGACAACTCTTCCTCTAAACAGTCTCTATATACACCTCCTCTTCACCCTCCAGCACTCACATGCAGCACCCACTTGCTTGCACAACCCAGCTGGTGCATTGTAAATGTATGACAATCACTCAGTCAGATGGAAGCAATAGCTCATTACAGGCAGGAACCTGAGGCCCCCTGGTTGTGTAGCAAAGTTCAGTGCCCAGCTTACACTGCTCCTGTGGCTACTGATCCCAGAACTGCTGCAACCTGGCTGCAGCTGCCCATTTCTCTAGCCCTCCAGGGTTACTTCTCCCCACAGTCCTGCAGACTCATACTAACCAGCCCACCCGGCTGACTCCCAGATGTGCTGACCTGCTCTTAATATTCTCTCTCCTTGCTCCCATGCCTCCATGAAGGATTGCCAACATGTGTTTTAGAGGCAATCCTCCAGCACCCAAACCCCAGGCCTAAGGTCACCGCCCCCAGATTAGGGGGCACCCTCAAGGGCCACCAACAGCCTCCTCAGCACTCCATCTCCATCTTTCACCCGACTGCCTTGCTGACATGGCTCATGTCAATTTATGAGGTAAGCTCTGCCCCCTGCCAGCCCAAAGCTGGGGATTGGCTGAGGCCTCATAAATATGCATGGCAGCCCCTCCTTCTCCCACTCTCCAGCTCTGGAAATTTCTACAAACTTTCAGACTAGGGGGAAGTGCCAGAGAGAGCTGCCAGATAACTCACCCAGCCAGAGTCACTGAACCCTGACCCAGATTCACAGCCCATGCTTGGCCCTTAGCCAAGCTAAAATTTCCCTACACTAACAACTACTTCTAGCACACACTAGAGGGTGCTACACACATTTAGAGAGTGTGTTTTTTCAGATGGAGAAATATGTATGCAGCAGCTTTATTGTTAACAGAATAAAGTATCAAGACTAGTACAAAATGTAACTTTCATCATCTTATATGCAGTATTTGCCATTTCATTGGCCAATTACCTATCCAGAAAAAAAAAAATTAATTGGTAGTCAAGAACTACATTTCTAGCTTTAGAAGGCTGTTAGCTGTATAAACAGGTTGAAACCCAATAAAAAAGAAAATAAGTCCCAGAGTAAATGAAAGAAAAAAATCTGTGTTAATAATTTAAGAGTGCATTTAGTAATAACTGCTGTCAACAAGGTAAGCTTCTATGGCTGCTCTTAGATAACAAGACGCCAAAATGCTTTAATCAAGACGGTTCAAGAAGGAAGCTCACTAGAGACGAATGCTTATTTTTATGGTGATGGAATAGGACATTGGAGGAAAATAATGTAATCTCAGACTGGGAGGCATCAATCCTGCATATGCATAAGTTAACATTTCCGTCATATGCTTACAAAAAGCTGCAACCTAATTGTCTTCTAAAAGTGTCTCGTCATGAAAGGCGCTTTCCTCTCTTTTGACTAAGAAAAAAGTAGATTAAAACAACTGGAACAAAAGCTGAGACTTTACAAAGCTTCTGCCATAATCTGGAAAGATACAGGATGAGGGACGTGTGGTGCTTTCTAAACAGAAAACAGCAGGCAGATAGCTCATGCCTTAGAAAGAACTCCAGACAAATATGTTCCACCTACCAAAATAACTGTACATTTTGTTCAGCCCAAGAGGGCGACATCATTGTTCAGTCTCTTTAGCTTAGAAGCTTTCTTTGTCACCCTGTAATGACCAATCTTGAAGCATCTGTACCAGCTGGAAGTTTTTTAGCATTGAAGCTCAAGTCACTCAGTGCACACCTGCTCTCATTAGGAGTGCTTAAAGAATATGTTATGCCAACATGCTATATTCCTGATATGTGCCTGCTGTACCATGTACTTGTATGAAAAATGATCTTGTTCTTTTTGTGTTGCTTCCTTTGTGTGAAATCCCTGGTGTTCCTGCCAATCCCCTGCTTTCCTATTAAAAACTGACCTAGGTATTATTATACATGATTTATATAGTGCCAACAGTTTACGCAGCACTTTACAATGTAGAGGGGGGAGACAGCACAAATACAATACAGTTCAATACAGGAGGGACGGAGGGCCCTGCTCGTAGAGCTTACATGCTAAAGGATATGAGAGCAAAGCGTGGTCAGTTTTCTGGCTGTGCTGGGAACTCAGCCTGCTCCTCTCCAATAACATGTGCTGACATGCGCGCCCCCCCACACAGTGTGCTGCTGTTTCTTCTCCCCAAGCTCCCTGGACTTCTTTAGGAGTATGTGAAAAAGGGGAAAAAAAGGTGTTTATAAAGTTTTTTTTATATAAATACACAAGTGGTTTGCCTTTTATTTCTATTTTAAACTGAATGGGTTGCTTTACAAATAGACTTTTACATCAGAGATGTGACCTCACTAAGACCCCTTTCAGCTCTAGAAATAGTTTTAGTGCTAGAAATAGCCTCTGAAAAGCACCTGAAAACTGCCTCCCATTCATTGCAATGGGTGCTTTCACACTGTGGCGGTGCACTTGCTGGACGATAGAAAAAGTCCTGCAAGTAGTATCTTTGGGGTGGCTTGGGAGTGCTGTAAATAGCGCTCTCAAAACAACCCTGCCCATTGCGATGAATGGGCAGAGCTTCCAAAGTGCCTCAAAAGCACTTCGGAATTGCCGCAAAAGAGGTCTTTTTTGTGCTTTTGTAAGGTCATGTTGTCACCATGGAAAGGCTGAGTGTGGAGGGGGGGCATCACCGTGGAGGAGTGAGTGTAGGGGACCTTCACCATGGAGGGTCTGAGTGCAGGGGGACCGTCACAATGGAAGGGTGAGTGCGGGGGACCATCACCGTAGAGGCATGAGTGAGGGGGACCGTCACCACGGAAGGGCGAGTGCGGGGGACCGTCACCGTGGAGGGGTGAGTGCGGGGGCTGTCACTGTAGAGGGGTAAGTGCAGAGGACCATTATCATGGAAGGGTGAGTGCGGAAGACCGTCACAGTTGAGGGGTAAGTGCAGGGGACATCACCATGGAAGGGTGAGTGCGGGGGACCGTCACCATGGAGGGGTGAGTGCGGAGGACCGTCACCCTGGAGGAGCTGAGTGCGGGTGGACCTGGGGGGGTTTGTTTGCTGCCTCCTCCAAAAAAGTTTAGCCCCAGCGGCCACTGATAGATAGGACTTTCTGTGCAAAGTTGTGTTCAGCCTTGAACCCAAACTTTGTTAAAAATGTTCTTAACATGAAGAATCTAAACAAAAGCAGACACCACATCTAAGAACTGGTAAGCTGCCATATACTACATTTTGATTCTCAGGCTTAGTTATACTTTAAGATGTTTTTCATGGGCACCAATTATATTTAGTAAATTGGAGTGTAATTGGTGATACACAAAGCATTTTTTACTGCTGCATATTACACAAAATTCCTTGTTTTTTCTGATTTTAGTACAGCTGCAGTGTTTGCTGTAGACAATTAGTATCTCAGTGATTGCTTTCAGCTGTTGCCTGGAACTGCTTTTTAAATACAAATATCCCTAACACCGTAATAACAGATCATATATGGACATTGGGAAGATGATGCACTCTTTACTTTTTAATTTGAGAAATGACTGTAGTCACATAGAGTCAGGGAGGCCATCTGTTATATTCAGCAATATGGCTTCATTCAAGGATTATGGATAGAACTTTCTGTGCAAAGTTGTGTTTCCAAGCTGTTCTTGTCAGCCTTAAACCCATTGCCGTGATGCATTTTAATATCAATCAGGGGAAGCTGAGACTGACAAAAGTCCACATATGGGTGACAAGCTGTTTCTTCCATAAATATTTTTACATTATTCCAATCAAGGCTTCAAAAGTGATTTGAGTTTGCAAATGCCTACCGTCCTACTGACTGATAGCGTTATTGAATAGATGTGATGATTACAATATTATGATTTGTCTTGTTCACTTAAAGGGGGCTTCTCCGTTTAGTTTCCCATTATTTACAGTACTTATAAGAAAGAAAGATGACCGGAGTTAGGCTTTAAAATCACAAACAAGCAAGTTGCGGAACGGGCATGATCCATATAGTGTGTGTATTCCACAATGGCAAGGTTGGAATATTATAAACAATGCTGAAGAAGTGTTTTAGGTGTCAGTATGTTGTGGAGGGTATGACATGGGGTGGTACAGAAGAGGAGTTGGGGGATATGATGATGGGCAGTGTATGCTAGAGAGACGTGCAAAGGGTATGATGATGGGCAGTGTATGATGTAGAGGAGCACAGAGGTTATGATGATGGGCAGTGTAGGCTAGAAAGGAGTGCAGATGAGATGATGATGGGTAGTATATGATGGCCAGGATTGCAGAGGTTATGATGATGGGCAGTGCATGCTAGAGAAAAATGCAGAGGGTATGGTGATGGGCAGTGTATGAGGGAGTGGAGAGCAAAGGTTATGATGATGTATTCTAGAGAGGAGTACAAAGGGTATGATGGTGGGTAGTGTATGAGGGAGTGGAGAGCAAAGGTTATGATGATGTATTCTAGAGAGGAGTACAAAGGTTCTGATGATCAGTAGTGTATTGCAGAAAGGAGTACAAAGGGTATGATGATGGGCAGTGTATGCTAGAGAGGAGTGCAAAGGATATGGTTATGGGCAGTATATGATGGACAGGAGTGCAGGGGATATGATGATGGGCAGTGTATGCTAGAGAAGAGTGCTGAAGGTATGATGGCTGCCAGTGCTTGTTGGAGAGGTGTGCAGGGGGTATGATGATGGGCAGTATGTGCTAGAGAGAACTGCAAAGAGTATGATGAGGGTATAATAATAGGCTGTGCTAGACAGGATTGCAAAGGGTATGATGGGCAGTGTATCCTCGAGATGAGTACAAAGGTATGATGATGGACAGTGTATGCTAGAGAGGAGTGCAGAGGATATGATGATGGGCAGTATATGATGGACATGAGTGTAGAGATTATGATGATGAGTAGTGTATTCTAGAGAGGAGTTCAGAGGGTATTATAATGGCCAGTATGTGCTAGAGAGAAGTGCAAAGAATATGATGATGGGCAGTGTATGCTGGAGAGGAGTGCCTAGGCCATCTTTATGTAGAGCAACAATTCTTTTATTTCAGATCCTCAGAGAGTTCTTTGCCATGAGGTGCCATGTTGAACTTCAAGTGACCAGTATGAGAGAGTGAGAGCAATAACACCAAATTTAACACACCTGCTCCCCATTCACACCTGAGACCTTGTAACACTAACAAGTCCCATGACACCAAGGAGGGAAAATAGCTAATTGGGCCCAATTTGGACTTTTTCTCTTAAGGGTGTACTCACTTTTGTTGCCATCGGTTTAGACATTAATGGCTGTGTGTTGAGTTATTTTGAGGGGGCAGTAAATTTACACTGTTATACAAGCTGTACACTCACTACTTTACATTGTAGCAAAGTGTAATTTCTTCAGTGTTGTCACATGAAAAGATAGAATAAAATAATTACAAAAATGTGAGGGGTGTACTAATTTTTGTGAGATACTGTATACACAGTATATATATTTTTTTAAATGTTGGCAATTTTGAAATGGGCACATACATGGTCTTTAGCCTTGAGTGACAGATAATAAATACCTATGGCAATACATTTGTTCCAAAAAAGGTCAATGTACTCAGCAATGCAATCTCACAGAACAAAATGAAATGATGGCACTGAGAATAGAAGAGTACACACAAATCAAACACTTTCTGAAGATTTACACATTTACAGCTGATATTTAGGTATCAGATGGAGAACATTCTGAAAAATTATATTTAGAAAAGCCAAGTAGGTGATCTTTGTTGTGCCTCCAACATAACATATTTAGAACTCATTTGTAACTTCCATAAGGTCAGAGGTCCCCATTAATAAATACTGACAAAATACAGATTTCAGCTCAGTCAGTTACAGAGTAAAAAAATATCATCTTAACGTTAGCATTAAAATAACCCTTGAAAACTCATACACTGGTGTTCTTAAAGTGTTACTAAACCTGCAACAGTAAAATCTGTCTGTATATGCAGGAAAACATGCTTGTTATACTCACTGTGGAACCTAAGGAGTTAATCCTCTACATTGTATAAAAAGTCTGTTTGATCCTGTCTTCTCTGATCCTGCCCTTCTTCCACAGTCCCCAGTCCATCTCCTGATAGTTCAGAGCATTGGGGCACTCTGCACATGCTCAGTTTAGTGTGTGATGTTATAGAATTTTTATGAAAGGGTGCATGTGGTCAGCACAGGGCCAATCAGCACTGTCCAGACAGAGGGTCAGGGGTTATGCAGTCTCATAGGACAGTCAGGGGAGAATGAAAACTCCTCCTACAAGCTTTAACCTGTGCTTGGCCGGACACTGAATGCTACATACTGCTATATTTCTGCTGAGAAAAGGTATTTAACAGTTTATATTTACTAAAATAATTGCATTCATGTTCTTTGTACTGTGGAGGACCATATATCGTGAATGCAGGCTCCTGGATTTAGCAACACTTTAAAGAGCACCTAGCATCAGACACCTTCAGTGTCACATACAACAACATCTCCTCTGCTCCTCTATCTCTTTCTGTTGGGGTACCCCAAGGCTCTGTCCTTGGGCCCCTCCTATTCTCCCTCTATACCTCTTCCCTGGGCCAATTGATAACTTCCCATGGCTTCAAATACCACCTCTATGCTGACGACACCCGGATCTATCTCCTCACGTATCACAAACTTAATGAATGACATATCGGTATGGATGTCACGCCACTTCCTCAAACTCATTCTTTCTAAAACTGAGCTTGCAGTATTTCCTCCTTCCCGGTCCCCTCCTCATGACTTTACCATTGAGATCAACGGCACAACCATTGGTCCTTCCACACATGCCAGGGTGCTGGGTGTAATCCTTGACTCCGACCTCTCTTTCAGCCCCCACATTCAATCACTGGCTAAATCTTGCTGCCTTAACCTCCGCAACATCTCCAGAATTCACCCCTTCTTGACTAACGATACCACAAAACAACTTATTCACTCTTTGGTTATTTCCCGCCTTGATTACTGCAACTCCTTCCTCACTGGCCTACCTTTACACAGGCTATCCGCCCTTCAGTCTATCATGAATGCTGCTGCCAGACTTATACACCTTACTAACCGATCCTCGACTGCTGCCCAGCTCTGCCAATCACTTCACTGGCTTCCACTACCCCACCGTATAAAATTCAAAATACTAACTACAACATACAAGGCCATGCACCACACTGCCCCCAGCTATATCACCAATCTCATCTGCAGATATCGCCCTAATCATCCTCTCCGCTCCTCCCAGGACCACCTGCTCTCTAGCTCCCTTGTTACCTCCTCCCATGCTCACCTACAGGACTTCTCCAGAGCCTCTCCCATCCTCTGGAACTCCCTGCCCCAGAATGTCCGGTCAGCCCCCACCCTGTCCGCCTTTAGGCGATCCTTGAAAACTCACTTATTCAGGGAAGCCTAACCCACCTCCACCTAAGAACTGTGCTTGAGTCACCTCTATCAGATCATTCCCTGAATAATGTCACTGGTCCCCAAAAAAAGTACCTTTTGTACCACAGCCCCCTCCCTTTAGATTGTAAGCTCCACAAGCAGGGCCCTCCTATTCCTTCTGTATTGAACTGTATTGTAATTGTACTGTGTCCCTTCATTATTGTAGAGTGCTGTGCAAACTGTTGGCGTTATATAAATCCTGTATAATAATAATAATAATAATAATGTTAAACTTATGCTTGGTAAGAAATACTGTATGTACTGTAGGTATATTATTCAGGTACTTATTATGTCTCATAGAGATCACAGTACTCCCCCTAATAATGCCTTCATCAATGTTTCTTTCCAGGATGAAACCATTTTTAATCAGGCATTACACATTGTCAACAAAAACATCTTGGACTGAGATGCAAGCTCAGAGATCGCTTGTCTGGTGGCATCATCTCAGCCTAGCTAAGGTCTTTGGGTAGACCTCAGCTAGAATATGTATATATATATATATATATATATATATATATTGATAGAATATCAAGATAGAGCAAGTCCAGAGATGGGGAACAAAAAAGGTGAAATGCCTGGGGAATACAACATATCAGGAGAGACATCAGGAACCTAATATATACAGTCCTAGAGGAGCGAAGGGAAAGGGGAGACATGACTAAAAACTTTAACTATATCAAGGGTGCAGATAGCGTTCAGGAGGGCAGGGTTTTCAATATGAAGAACAGAGAAACGTGACCTCGAGCTACCAGGAAGAAAAGCTCAAAACTAACCCGAGAAAGTATTATTTTACTGAAAGACTTGATGCTTACAAAAAAACTGTATATATATAATGGGGCAGGCTTGATGGACTCCTTGGTCTTTATTCCACTGTCACTGTCTGTATACTATAAATATATATATACAAACTGTTGTAATTCCTCCACCGTTCACCTGATTTGGATGTAAATACCCTCAAATTAAAGCTGAAAGTCTGCAGTTAAAGTAAATCTTGTTTGTTTCATTTCAAATCCATTGTGGTGGTGTATAGAGCCAAAAAGATTAGAATTGTGTCAATGTCCCAATATTTATGGACCTGACTGTATATATATATATATATATATATATATATATATATATAAACATATGAACCTATTTTTCTTTGTATGTATTAGTCATGCATTACTGAAAAGTTGACATGTCAATGTCATGGCAGTAGAATTTTGACAAATGCAAGGCTGCGGAGTGATTCCCGAGGACACAAGCCATGTACTATCATATCTCAGTAATCATGGCAACGAGAGTGACAGCAGCCAGACTAGCCGATCAGATACATAAGTGCAACATTCTTTATTATATCTCTGGCACTTTTCTTTTCTGGTTCCTTTGGAAAGGACCTGTCAGGACAGAGCTGTCACTCCTCACCTGATCATAAAAGTTCCAATCCCTAAAGCCTTCTTTTCAGACTTGCACAGTTGTACAGCATATTCTCCCATACGGAATTTGATTACTTTGGTTTCACTGCACACTGTGAGCGTTTCAGGGTGTGCATTTCCTCATTTCCAGGCTGGAAGCCTCCAGCATCATCTAGCTCTTTTCTCTTTTAATTATGGGGACTCAATGTCATATGTGGGCACTACCAGTCTGTATGCAAATGCATCGTGCCTAGGAATGCTCACTCATCCAGACTGACATACACCCATTGAGGCATTGTGATTTTTTCATGATGCCTCCCATGAGCAGCACACACACAGCCAATGCAAGAGGGGCACACAGTTAAAGCCATGCCTCTCCTTGTCCACAGCGGTGATTGGCAGCACCTCTTTGTCACTCTTGTGAGGGCTGTGTGTGTGGCTATCTGAACGACTGCATACCGGGTTGTAGTACACATTGGGAGCGGCACATAGAGATGAATCCTACAGGTCCTGGAGGCACTGAGATAACTAAGACTCCATGGTCAGGGGACAATTGAAGAAGGAGCTCTGGGGGGGAAATAAAAAAAATCAAATGCATGCAAGTTGTGCAATTTTTAATTGACTAAAGATTGACTTTAATACCACTTTAATAAATTAAGAACCGTGTAAGCATAAGAAACATGCTTTCACCCAAGCATTAACTGAAAGAGCCATATACACAATTTGAAATCAGTAAAACTTAGAGTAGAAAATCAAAAATCGTAGGAACATCCTACTTTATGTTTTTATGTCAGCAATCAAAGTACAATAGGCATAACTCAGAGATCTGGCAAAAAACTCTTAGAAACTTCTTTTGACCACCAGCAGGAAACAAGTATAATCACTGTATGTAGCTATTCATCTTACCCTGCTATCGGGTCCAGTGCAATCGCTTTCGGATTATGGAGATCAAGGTCAACCAAGGTGATGCACACAGTCCCATTGCGGTTACATGTAAAAATCCTGTCGTTTCCATGATCCACAAAGTAAAAGTTTCCAGTAATCCAGTCAATGACCATTTGCTGAACATCTGCGGAAACAAAAAAATAGACAATAATGAACGTTAACAAAGGAAGGCAAAATGTGTACACCAAATTTCTGAGCAGGACAAATTTATTTTGCGTTTTCTAAAGTTATGTTTACAGAAAAGCGGAATGTTTTTGGAAAAAAAATTATTTTGCAGTGAAATTACCGATTTTGCCTATGTTAGTTAAATTATTCTCAAATTTTATTATGAGAAAAAGGTTATAAAGGTTCATGAGGGGAAATGAGGGCATGTGAAATCCAGAATACATTTTATCCAGAAGATGTAAGTTGTAAAACAGGCAAAATGTTTTGTGAGTTGAAAGGTACCTGTTCATCAAGACTTAGTAGGTAGAGAAGAATTCTGGATGATAGAACTAAGATAATATTTAGGGCAGAGGTGTACAACCTTTTGACCTTCCTGGGCCACTTTGGAAGAAGAGGAATTATCTTGGGCCGCACATAAAATACACTAAAAATAAGGATAGCTGATGAGCAGGAAAGGTGGGGCAGATCACATGTTAACAATTACTGATATAAAGTATCTCACAAAAGTGAGTACACCCCTCACATTTTTGTAAATATTTTATTATATCTTTTCATGTGACAACACTGAAGAAATGACACTTTTTTACAAAGTAAATTAGTGAGTGTACAGCTTGTATAACAGTGTAAATTTGCTGTCCCCTCAAAATAACTCAACACAGCCATTAATGTCTAAACCGCTGGCAATAAAAGTGAGTACAGCCCTAAGTGAAAATGTTAAAATTGGACTCAAAGTGTTAATATTTTGTGTGGCCACCATTATTGTCCAGCACTACCTTAACCCTTTTGGGCATGGAGTTCACCAGAGCTTCACAGGTTGCCACTGGAGTCCTCTTCCCCTCCTCCTTGATGACATCACGGAGCTGGTGGATGTTAGAGACCTTGCGCTTCTGCACCTTCCGTTTGAGGAGGCCCCACAGATGCTCAATAGGGTTTAGGTCTGGAGACATGCTTGGCCAGTCCATCATCTTTACCCTCAGCTTCTTTAGCAAGGCAGTGGTCATCTTGGAGGTGTGTTTGGGGTCATTATGTTGGACTACCACCCTGCAGCCCAGTCTCTGAAGGGAGGGGATAATGCTCTGCTTCAGTATGTCACAGAACATGTTGGCATTCATGGTTATCTCAATGAACTGTAGCTCCCCAGTGTCGGCAACACTCATGCAGCTCCAGACCATGACACTCCCACCACCATGCTTGACTGTAGGCAAGACACACTTGTCTTTGTACTCCTCACCTGGTTGCCGCCAAACATGCCTGACACCATCTGAACCAAATAAGTTTATCTTGGTCTCATCAGACCACAGGACATGGTTCCAGTAATCCATGTCCTTAGTCTGCTTGTCTTCAGCAAACTGTTTGTGGGCTTTCTTGTGCATCATCTTTAGAAGAGGCTTCCTTCTGGGATAACAGCCATGCAGACCAATTTGATGCAGTGTGCGGTATATGGTCTGAGCACTGACAGGCTGACCCCCCCTTCCTTCAACCTCTGTAGCAATGCTGGCAGACCTCATACATCTATTTTCGAAAGACAACCACTGGATATGACGCTGAGCATGTGCGCTCAACTTCTTTGGTCGACCATGTTGTGAGTGGAACCAATCCTGTTAAATCGCTGTATAGTCTTGGCCACCATGCTGTAGCTCAGTTTCAGGGTCTTGGCAATCTTCTTATAGCCTGGACCATCTTTATGTAGAGCAACAGTTCTTTTTCTTTAGATCTTCAGAGATGTTGAACTTCCAGTGACCTCTATGAAAGAGTGAGAGCGATAACACCTGCTCCCCATTCACACCTGAGACCTTGTAACACTAACAAGTCGCATGACACCGGGGAGGGAAAATGGCTAATTGGGCCAATTTGGACATTTTCACTTAGGGGTGTAGTCACTTTTGTTGCCATTGGTTTAGATAGATATAATAAATGATTTACAAAAATGTGAGAGGTGTACAGTACTCACTTTTGTGAGATACTGTAGATGATGTACCTGAGTAATAAAACTTAATTTTTTCTGTAATATTTTTTATTATAAAAATAAAAGAGGGCAACATAAAACCAGCACAATATTTGACTCTGTGTCATTGATTTTGATAAACGAACAGATCAATATCTGGTTGGATGGATGGAGTGGCAATTCTCAGTGGGAGATTTTTTTTGTGAATATAAAATTTATAAACTTATAAACGTCCAGTAAAGAGACACTGTCAAATTTTTCT
>BLSH010114110.1:834572-858092 GCA_018402905.1 Glandirana rugosa | reverse complement strand
CGTTTCCCTCCTGTCACGTACAGTAAACGGATCCGTTTACTGTACGTACCCCCCCCGTTCTGGTCTCTTAAAGTAAAAATTTTTTCATCTATTTCTTTTTATTTCCCGGGATTAACACGTCTCCCCACTTCTCTTCCCTACTACTTAACCTCCCACTTCTAGTCGAAATGTCTAATTACATTCCTTTTCAAGGTCATGAACGCGATATCAGGTTTTACAGAGGTTTTGTCTCACTCGACCCAGTTTTCATATACGTTATGCGGTTTCTTTCCCAAAAAACCCTGAATATCTTATTATGGTTTTGGACTATAGCGCAAGTACTGGAACTTTTCCTTACATTAATCTGTAAAGCTGATCTTCACCCTCCAATTCATCATCCCTTCTCTTCACCCCTCTGCACAATTAGGGCCCTTTATTTTTCTTTATCTACTTTTTTAAAAATGAAATTCTCTGGTCTTGCCCCCCCCATGCATGTCATTTGCCTAGGCAAATGACATGCACTGTCCTCCCTTTGCCCCATGGGTTATACATATCACACATCCATGGAGGCAAATAATTTAATTAAGTAAAAGAGGAAGGGACAGCCCTAGTGGGGCATCACCGAGAGACGTGCTGCTGAACCTGGAACACCTGGCAGGATCTCGATGACATCACAGCAAAATATGGCAGCACAAGACCGAGTGCTGCCAGAAGAGAGAAGGATCCCCAATGGATAGCACTAGATCCCCTGGGTGGGTGAGTATCCACACTGTGCAGAACTTACCCCATGAATGTTGAGGTCTAAAAAAAATGTGGGGGGGGCAAACTTTTGTTTTGAAAAAATGTAATTTGAGTATATATTCTTAACACAAAAAAGGCCCTTCTATTGCACTCCGCCTCCTTTCAGATTTCCAAATTACATATTTTTGCTGCTGTGATCTGACTTTCTGTTAGAGGGTGACTAAGTTCACTCTCGTGGTGCCACTTTATGTAGACAAACAGCCATCCCTCTCTTTATTGCTCCTGAGATGGACTAGGGACTATGGGATTTGTATAGCGAATAGAGCAGTGCACTTGACTGCACCTAACGTGCACTGCTTGTTCCAAACAAAAAAAGTGGAGGGAAACACATGTAGTAAGGGGTGGTTGGGAGTGATGTAGGGTGGAGAGAAAAGAAGGTGGGGGAATGAGGAAGCAAGAGGCAAATATGGTAGAGAGGCCGGGTATCCCTTAGACCTATCGGGGAGAAAGATCAATCAGATTAGGTGATCCATCTCTCAAGGGGTTTCTATCCTCCTCTGTGAGATGTAAATATGGTAGATCTGGACGATAGGATAATGCTTATAGGATATAGACCTTTATTATATGTTGGTAATAGTTTGTATTTAATGTTGTGTATGATATTTTAATGTTTTTCTAGTTTTGCTTGTTTATTTTATGAATGTTGTCCTGGGTATTTATTGTGGTGTATTGTTTCTATACATCCTTTTTTTTTAAATTAATAAAAACAATAAAAAAGGGGGGGGGAGGGTTCGGGAGCTTGTGGAGGACATTGCAATGAGGCAGAAAGCACTGTTAGAAACTATTTAATGAAAATAGATTACAGAGCCATCAAGTAGTGGATATGTATGGATTATTTATGGAGAATAAGATATTTTTTAAACTCTTCTGAGAGAGTTTCCTGGTGGGGCCCATTGGGCCCTGTAGAGCCTCTATTCCTCAGATCCTCATTTATACCTATAGATAGTTCACCCATTGATGAAACTAAGAACCGATCAATAGCTCTGGGTCAAGAGAGTGGGTTGAATGATGCTCATTGCCATTCAACCCAGAAGACTGAGGACATCTAGTGCTGGGAAACAAGTACTGCAGAAAACAGCTGGATTGATAGTGAGCACTGTAGCAAAAGCTGCTTTTTTATCTTTGAGTTGGCCATTTATTTTTTGGATTTCTTCTTTAAACTCAAACTGTTTTGGTTTCTATTTGCTTCTTCTGTTTTTGCTTGTTTTCATAAACGTCCTGTCTACTGGCATTCAACATCAGCCAAAAGACGAGACAATTACAAAATAAAATCCTGTTTCAAACCGACCTCCGGGTACCCAGCTTGCAGTGTTTAGATGCCATTTTTTTTTTTTGCCTATTTTGGATTTTTACACGTGTAGATGGCGTTTTCCCTGCCAGGACCCATGCAAAACACGAAGGCAAACAAAAGGCAACCATTATGAGCCTAATTTCTATGTAAGTGAATTCCTAGCTTGTTGCCAAACTATTATAAAATTATAATGGCGTCCCTCAAGCCTGGCATCTGAACCGCACAATAAAACAAGATTTATGGAGGTACACAATGATTACAATCTTTTCTAAACGCGCCTCGTAAATCTGCTATTATAAATCAAAAAAGATTTTTTTTTTCTTTCCTGAATGCAAGAAGGCCTTTCACTGTTGATCTTAAGCTAAAAAGCGTAATGCGTTATTAGTAAGGAAATCATCAAATACATAGAGCCAAATGAGACGCGCTGTTGAGGATAATGCGACACGACCACTTAATCCTGCTAGACTTCACCAATTCTAATTGCGCATCCCCAGGGAAATAATTCTGTAGCCTCTCCACCCTTTTATCAGAATACAAACCCCTACTGTGCCGACCATCTCTACCTTCAGCCTCAGAGTAGAATTACCGCCACTGACAATTTTGACAATGCTTTGATTTTTTTTTTCTCAGAGTAAAAACTAATAAAGTATGCTAACATTTTATCTGAACAATTTAATTGAGCATGTTTGAAGATTCGTTTTAGCAGTTCTCCAACACAAGGCTTCTATTTTATCTCCGTATGCTATTCGCAATGATGCAATGGTTGGTGCTGTGACCTTGCAGCATTGGGGTTTCATGCTCAATTCTATCTAATTGATGTTTTTGTGTTTGCTGAAGGTGTTCACTAGATATTCTATTTGTTCCTCATATTCATCAGGAGAGCATGAACATTTTCTTAAATCATAAAGTAGCATGATAAGAAGAGTCGAAAGGAAGAGAAAAGGAGAAGGAGAGTACCTCTATCCCTTTACATATATATCAAAAGACATTAACCTATTAGAGACTTTATTGATACTAAAGACAGAGAATTCACATAAAGCATGTATTCATGAAATCCTTTTTTGTACAATTCTCTATTTTTTTTTAAGTATCTATTCCTTTTAAATACTGATACCCAATAAAAACATACTGGGTGAATATGGGAAAAAAAATTATATATATATATATATATATATATATATATATATTTTTTATGATGGTGTACTATTACTCATGTGTATTCACCACCAGCCTGTTTTATCCATGTACAATGGTGCCACTGTCTGTATGTTTCTATGACTTTATATATAATCATACAATCCCTTATACAATCCTTCACCCACAGTTGATCCAGAGGAAGGCAAAAAAATCCCAGCAAAGCATGATCTAATTTGCTATAGCAGGGGAAACAATTCCTTCCTGATCCCCCGAGAGGCAATTGGATTCACCCTGGATCAACTTTACCTAAAAATGTTAGTAGCCAGTTATATTATTTACATTAAGTCTATTCCACATTTTCACAGCTCTAACTGTGAAGAAACCTTTCCATATTTGGAGATGAAATCTTTTTTCCTCTAGATGTAAAGAGTGCCTCCTTGTCCTTTGTGATGACCTTAAAGTAAATAACTCCACACCAAGTTCACTATATGGACCACTTATATACTTGTACATGTTGATCATATCCCTCCTTAATCCCCTCTTCTCAAGAGAGAATAAATTCAGCTCCTCTAATCGTTCCTCATAGCTGAGCTCCTCCGCGCCTCCCCGATATCCTTTTTGAGAACTGGTGCCCAAAACTGAACTGCATATTCCAGATGAGGTCTTACTAATGATTTGTACAGGGGGGCAAAATGATATCTCTCTCGCTTGAGTCCATACCTCTCTTAATACAAGAAAATATTTTGCTTGCTTTGGAAACTGCAGCTTGGCATTGCATGCCATTATTAAGCTTATGATCTACCAAAACCCCCAGATCCTTCTCCACAATGAATTCCTCCAGTACAATGTACTTTGAAACTTAATAAAAAAAACTATTGTGGGGGAAAAAAAATTGAGCCATTTGAGTTTCAATGGTTGGCGGTATGATGTGGACTATCACTGAACACCTGGAATCATTTGTTTGCAGCATGTGTTATTGGTCTCTGTTATAAGTGATCAATATAATCCAGTGAGAGGCTCATATTTGTGGTGGATGTTACTATGTTTCTACAACTTCCAAGACCACAAATCGAATACATGATGTATAATAGATGTGGTCCATACCTACATGGTAGGCTATAGGGATAACAATTTTCCTATAGAATAAAATCTACAGTATATGGCCTTGCCTTCTTTTCATAAGCATTCTTTTGGTCTTTCCATCATAAAATGCTCCACACTTACACATCATTACATAATCTACCCCTCTTGTCTCATAATTGGCCAGATGTTGAGGGCAAAACAATTCATTATTCAGTAAATAGATTTTATCTTTTTCAAGTACCGATTAGCAAAAATCACAGTGTTCAATTCATAATATACCCCAGCTAGATAGTCTAATAGGCAGGTTGCCCGGTTGGTAATGACTATGAACCGATCTATCCTAATAGACTTTGTTTTCCTAAAGGTGATCTGAAGGACCCGCCTTACAAATTTGTTCATGATGTCATCAATTGATAACAGATACCAATATTTCCCCAGAATATGGCATAAAACCTCCTGATGTTGTGTATCCTCAGGCCCACGACTCCTTTGTTTCTTGTTTGGCTTGAGGTATTTAAGGAAATATATGCAAGACAACACATCCATGAGGCCATACATTGAATGATATGTATGGATTCTGACTGTGTTTTATAGTTTCACAGAACCTGAGGACGTGGGGATGTATATCCACAAAACACGTTGTGCAATCATCTTATTGTTTCTCCCAGTTGGACCCCAATTTCCATCTAGGAGTCATATTGTGCTAAACGGAGGAGAAAACATAGCGATTGACTGTGAAACACATGGAAAAAAGTTGTATGTATTTGTATTGTGTAACAAATCTGCAAAATGAAAAATACTAAGGGGTTGATTTACTAAAGGCAAATAGAATTTGCACTTTCCAAAGTGCAGTTGCACTCTAAGAGAATTATCATGCACAAGGGAAAAAAAACAGGATTTTTGCTTGCACATGATTGGTTGATGGAAGTCAGCAGACCTTCTGCTCATTTACTAAGCTTTGGAGCAACTGCACATGCAGAGTGCAGAGTCTATTTGCCTTTAGTAAATCAACCCCACAGTTTTCCATTGAATCAGTTTTTTTATTTGTTTTATAACAATAAAAGTTTTTTTTTCTAGTATAGCATAATTTGGTACTGTTTTGGCACCTTAAAAGTTTCAAAAGAAATTGTTTTTGTGACATTGACTTTAAGGATGTTGGTTCCCACTCACGCAACCATGGCATCCAATGAATATAGGCACTGCTGTCATCTTATCGCACACCACAGCTGTTTTCTAGCTAGCTGCTGCTATGAATGGGCCAAAGCATGCACAGAAACTACAGAATACGGTATGTACAGAACTGAAGCAAGTAAGAATCTACAGTGCAGTTAATACCAGCACAGAATGGAGTTGGAACTATTTTTTCTCTAAAAAGTGAAGTTTCACTTATAAAGTTTAGCTTTGAGTCAGGAGTGACTTCTATACACAATTCCCATTTAATCAAAAAAAAACAATCAATTACTTACTGTGTAGGTGCTGAGATATGTACATTGTTCTCCCTTCTGTAAAAGTCCATGTCTTTGTTATCTTGTGGCATTTCAGTTGGTATGAAGACTTCCTGGATTCAATCCAGCAGACGGTGTTCTCATCATACAGAAAATCCAGCGTCTGAATTCCATTTGCATTCATAGGGCTCCTGGTGGGCGCTTTGCCCCCATTTAGATCCAGCACTTCTATTGTTTCAGAGTTTGCAATCAAAAGAACTGAAGGCCTGTCAGCGGGCTCTAGAATTAAACATAATGCAATCATAAGTATTAATTTGAGAGCAATGTCAATCTGCATATCACATACCAAAGCAAAGCAAGACTGAGCAGCAAGACTATTGTAGCTGGAGCTTAAAATCAAACTCCAAACGGATATAAAAGACACATTAATTCAGCTCTGTATTCATTAATAAATCATTAAATGTGTTTTTTTACTTCAAGCAGGATAAGTATTTGAATTTGACATGGTATCAGTCTGTTGAAATTACTATTGCTTGAACACAATAGGCCAAATAGGCTGAAAATCATCAAAAAAAAACCCCATCCCAAATTTGAAACCCACTGAATTCAATATCTAAAAAGCCAAAAAGACTTCTGCACTCAGGTGTGGTGAATGTAAGTGGCATTTCAGTCAATAAAATTGTCCTGTGTCTTCCTAGGTCACCCAATGCGTCTTCCTAGGTCACCCAGATCTCTTCATTAGAGCTATGATGAAGAGGGGACACCCTCGAAACGTGTCAGCATCTGCGGCACATCATCGGGTGTCATCTGTATCTGTTAAGGGGCCCAGTGTTGCCAATCTACCAGAATTAATTTTACCGACACGACACCCAAAATTTACTGACACATTTGTACTGTCATATCCAAAAGTTACAACATTACCATTTTTAATGTGAATTTCAGTATTTAGGCTACAAACAAGTACAATAAGCAATGTGATTTAAGGTAGATATTAAGGCAAAAAACATATTTCTTATTTTATTTTCGATATAGTAAGTAAGCAGCTCAAAAACAGGACTCAGGAGGGCAAGAAATTAGAATGGGCAGCACACACATGAAATTGACTCTCACAGTGACACTGACAGCTGTGTACACAGATAATGACACCTTACCGACACGACGCATCCCCTACTGAGTCACAGTGATAGTCTCTCTCCACGCCAGGTGGTCCCTTCAGTCCACTCCAGTCCAAACAGCACTCACAGTCCCGCTCCTGGCTTGCCTTGCTCCTGTTCCGTAGACCCTAACACTCGGCTCCAGCCACATCACTCAGCTCCCTTGCACCATGACATCACACAACACGCTTGGGCACCACCTCCACCAAACTCGCCCCTCGCCGACACCACCCTCAACACACTGTATCAAGCACTCGGATGGTCTCGGCCGGCTCTGCACCAGAACTGCACATGCACAGTTCCGAGCTGTGCACCACAGCCATATTTTTACTAGCAACATTTTCCTGTCACTGGCATTTACTGGCAGGAGAAAAGTACCCATTTTTTTACTGGCTGCCAGTAAAAATACTGACAGTTGGCAACACTCTAAGGGGTCACGGGTTGTGGCTTTGGTCGCAGTTTCTTCTGTTGTATGGTATGAACCTAACATTCATCCAAGTTTGTGAGTCTACGGTGTGCTACTTTTATTTTAATTAATGGTCCCACAGATGATGCACTAGGCTGGTGTGCCTTTTTTTGCTTTTTGTATACCATTGAAATCAATGGTGACGGAATTTCGGTGGACTGTACATGTTACACTCCCACCACTAAATGGCATATTTTTGGCTGCGGTAATACTGCCAGGAATCTTGGGTGATGTCATTAGGCAAATTTGGTCATTGACATCACCCGGGTTTCCTTACAGTAATTATGAATTTGTTTGTAAATGTATTCTTCAAGCAGTGCTTGAATTTGACTTGGTATCAGCCTCTTGTAATTAGTAGTATTGCTCAAACACATCCACAATTGATTTGTCAGCAGTTCAGCCAAAAAGGCCAAAAACCAGCATAAAAACCCAAACCAAATGTTACCATAATTGAAGATAATAGTGACGGAATTCAGGTGGACTGTACATACCACACTCCCGTCACTAAATTACAGATTTCTGGCTACACTAATACCACTGTGAATACCGGGTGATTTCATTAGCAAACGTGGTCAATGACATGACCCGGGATTCCTGGCAGTAAATATGAATTAATTTGTCAAATAGCAGTCGAGAGTGCAATGCATACTGATAAATGGTCAACAGGTCATTGTGATTGATGTGGATTACCTTCCTGGACAACTTGATTCACAGATTTGTCACCCACCAATCTGTACCCTCTGCACCCCATAGCTGTGGTGGCTATGTAATAATTAGAAATAAAATCCCCCAGCTGCTAAATGACAGATTCCTGGTTATGGTAATATCACCATGTGACGTAATTTACCAAATTTGGTTGCTAATGCCACCTGGATTTCCATCACTAAATTTGAATAACTGCAGCTAGGAATTAGTCATTTAGCAGCTATAGGGCTTTATTTCTAATTACTACATAGCTGCCACACCTATGGGGGCTTTTTATACCATTTTGGTGACAATACATATGAGGCTTTTATTGGGTACACTGTTTTACTAAAAACGTGCTGTATTTCATTATAGGCTGACACAAGTGCTGAAATGTTTCTTTTTTAATTAATGCAGGCATACAATGGGAGCGTGCATTCTTAAAGAGGTTAAAGTGATTGTAAATGCTGGATTTTTGTTGTATTATTAAAATAACAAACAGGATATACTTACCATGGGTACTAACATTTATAGGTTGTAGTTATAAGTTGATCCAGCGAAAATCCGATTGCCTCTCGGGGGATCAGGAAAGATTTTTTTTCCCCTGCTGTAACAAATTGGATCATGCTTTGCTGGGATTTTTCACCTTCCTCTGGATCAACTGTGTGTATAGGATTGTGTATATGGGATTGTATGTTTTTTTCTTTTGTGGTTGAACTAGATGGACTTTTTTCAACCTGACTAACTATGTAACCTGCTCTGTGCAAAGGTTTTGCACAGAGCAGCCCCAATCCTCTTCTATTAGGCTCCCCTGCCAGTGCTCCTGGCTTCTCTCCCCCGCAAAGTGCCCCCATAGTAAGCCACTGAGGGGGGAGAGAGCCAAGAAAGCCTCTGCTCCTGTGCACATCGCTGGATTGATATCGGACTCAGGTACGATTTAGGGGGATTGAGGGGACCGCTGCACTGAGAAGGTTGTCTAACCTTAATGCAGAGTGTAAAAAAAAATTCTATCTTTACAACCACTCTGCAAGTTATAGGTAAGAAAAAGTAAATTGATTCTTTTTTTTTACTATTTATATAAACAGTTTATTTTCAAATAAACATTTAATACAGAATGCACTTATAAACGAGAGCTCGGGAGAAGCTGTTTGCTTTCAGACTCTCTCTCACTGACTAAAAACACATAGGGATGGGGAATAAGCACGTCTTTGCTTATTCCCCATCCGTGGCATTGAGGGGCACTGGTAAGCTGCATGGCTGGGCACTGGTAGGTGGAATTGAGGGGCACTGATAGGCGGCATTGAGGGGCACTGGTAGGCTGCATTGCTGGGCACTGGTAGGTGGCATTGAGGCACACTGGTAGGTGGCATTGAGGGGCACTGGTAGGCTGCATTGCTGGGTACTGGTAGGCTGCATTAATGGGCACTGGTAGGTTACATTGAAGGGCACTGGTAGGCTGCATTGCTGGGCACGGGTAGGTGGCATTGAGGGACACTGGTAAGCTGAATTGCTGGGCACTGGTAGGCAGCATTACTGGGCACTGGTAGGTTGCATTGATGGGCACTGGTAGGCTCCATTGATGGGCACTGGTAGGCTGCATTGCTGGGCACAGGTAGGTTGCATTGATGAGCCCAGGTAGGCTGCATTGGTGGGCCCTGGTAGGTGGAATTGGTGGGCACTGGTAGGCTACATTGGTGGGCACTGATAGGCTGCATTGATGGGCACTGGCAGGCTGCATTGATGGGCACTGGCAGGCTGCATTGATGGGCACTGATAGGTTGCATTGATGGGCCCTGGTAGGCGGTATTGATGGGCACTGGTAGGTGGCATTGATGGGTACTGGTAGGCTGCATTGATGGGCGCTGGTAGGCTGCGCTGATGGGCACCGATGAGGCTGCATTTGGTGGACACTGGTAGGCTGAATTGATAGGCACTGATAGGCTTCACTGGTAAGCTGAATTGATTGGCACTGGTAGGTTGCATTGATGGGCGCTGGTAGGCAGTATTGATAAACATGGGTAGGCTGCACTGATGGGCACTGGTAAGCTGCACTAATGGGCCCTGATGAGGCTACATTTGGTGGGCACTGATAAGCTGCATTTGATGGGCACTGATGGGGCTGCATTTGATGGGCACTGATAAGCTGCATTAATGGGCACTGATAGGCTGCATTGATGGGCACTGGCAGGCTGCATTGATGGACATTGGCAGGCTGCATTGGTGAACACTGAAAGGCTGCATTGATGGGTACTGGTAGGCTGCATTGATGGGCACTGGTAGGTTGCATTGATGGGTGCTGGTAGGCTGCGCTGATGGGCACTGATGAGTCTGCATTTGGTGGACACTGGTAGGCTGAATTGATGGGCACTGATAGGCTGCTCTGGTAGGCAGTACTGATGGGCACTGGTAGGTGGGATTGATAGGTACTGGTAGGCTGCATTGAAGGGCACTGGTAGGTTGTATTGATGGGCGCTGGTAGGCTGCGCTGATGGGCACTGATGAGGCTGCATTTGATGGGCACTGGTAGGTTGCATTGATGAGCACTGGTAGGTGGCATTGATAAACATGGGTAGGCTGCACTGATGGGCATGGGAAGGCTGCACTAATGGGCCCTGATGAGGCTGCATTTGGTGGGCACTGATAAGCTGCATTTGATGGGCACTGATGGGGCTGCATTTGATGGGCACTGATAAGCTGCATTTGGTGGGCACTGGTAGCCTTCAGTTGACGGGCACTGATGGGGCTGCATTTGATGGCCACTGGTAGGCTGCATTTGGTGGGCACAGGAAGGCTGCATTTGATGGGCACTGATGAGGCTGCATTTGATGGGCACTGATGAGGTTGCATTTTATGGGCACTAGTAGGCTGCATTTGGTGGGCACTAGTGAGGCTGCATTAATCTCTTGTATCATGTCTGCAGTCCCTGACCATCTCCTGTAGCATGTCTGCAGTCTCTGACCATCTTCTGTAGTATGTCTGCAGTCTCTCACCATCTCTTGTATCATGTATACGGTCTCTGATCATCTCTTGTATCACGTCTGCACTCTCTGACCATCTCTTGTATCATGTCTGTAGTCTCTAACCATCTCCTGTAGTGTGTCTGCAGTCTCTGACCATCTCTTGTATCATGTCTGCAGTCTCTGACCATCTTCTGTTGTCTGCAGTCTCTGACCATCTCCAGTAGTATGTGTGCAGTCTCTGGCCATCTCCTGTAGTCTTATCTGCCCACTCTGACCATCTCCAGTAGTATGTCTGCAGTCTCTGAACCTCTGAACATCTTCTGTAGTATGTCTGCAGTCTCTGACCATCTGCTGTACTATGTCTGCAGTCTCTGACCATCTCCTGTACTACGTCTGCAGTCTCTGACCATCTCCTGTAGTATGTCTGCAGGCTCTGCCCATCTCCAGTAGTATGTCTGCAGTCTCTGACCATCTCCTGTACTATGTCTGCAGTCTCTGACCATCTCCTGTAGTCTGTCTGCAGTCTCTGACCATCTCCAGTAGTATGTGTGCAGTCTCTGGCCATCTCCTGTAGTCTTATCTGCACACTCTGACCAACTCCAGTAGTATGTCTGCAGTCTCTGCCCATCTCCTGTAGTCTTATCTGCACACTCTGACCAACTCCAGTAGTATGTCTGCAGTCTCTGAACATCTTCTGTAGTACGTCTACAGTCTCTGACCATCTCCTGTACTATGTATGCAGTTTCTGACCATCTCCTGTACTACATCTGCAGTCTCTGACCATCTCCTGTAGTATGTCTGCAGGCTCTGCCCATCTCCAGTAGTATGTCTGCAGTCTCTGACCATCTCCTGTACTATGTCTGCAGTCTTTGACCATCTCCTGTACCATTTCTGCAGGCTCTGACCATCTCCTGTAGTATGTCTGCAGTCTCTGACCATCTCCTGTAGTATGTTTGCAGTCTTTGACCATCTCCTGTACTATGTCTGCAGGCTCTTCCCATCTCCTGTAGTATGTCTGCAGGCTCTTCCCATCTCCTGTACTATGTCTGCAGGCTCTGCCCATCTCCAGTAGTTTGTCTGCAGTCTCTGACCATCTCCTGTATCATGTCTGCAGTCTCTGACCATCTCCTGTATCATGTTTGCAGTCTCTGACCATCTCCTGTAGTATGTCTGTAGTCTCTAACCATCTCTTGTCTTTTATCAAGTCTGAAGTCTCTGAGGGTGGAGTCTGGAGAGGAGTCAAGAGTGGGAGTGCCGTCGGGATGGGGGTCATGGGAGAAGTCAGATGTGAATGGACTGTGGAGAGGAGACTATAGAATAAAACTAGAGCCCCCAAGCTGGAGCCGACTGACTGAGCCCTGCATGATGCACCTGAGAAGAGATCAGTGACAGCGCCACCAGGCCAGTCTGAGGCGGGGGATCAGTGATGTAAGAGCGGGTGAATACAATAATGTAAGGGGACACTGATATCAAGGTTTCCCCCTTACTGTATATCAGTACCCCCCCCTTACTTTAGAGTATTCTTTCTGCAGGAGGTGGTCTCTGGTCATCAGAGTCTCCTCCACATTCCCAGAGTTCCTGGAGTCCCCCTTGATGATTGCTTCACTTTTAATCAGAATTTTCTCTTATATATAAAGCTCTATGTGCTTTCATATCTGTCTTATCTATATATAATACACTTTTGAAATGTGCTTTAAAATGCATGGTTTTCCCTTTTATGAACAAGAAAATAATGATGTTATGCTGTGGGGCTGGTATGAAATTATTTCCAGGGTTGGTTTTTATTCCCAGTCTGGCCCTGGGTGTCACTGATAGTCACTGATAGGCTGCACTGATGAGGTGTTACTGATGGTCACTGATAGGCAGCACCGGTGGGCATTAATAGGGGGCACTGATAGGCACTAATAGGTGGCACTGATAGGTGGCACTGATTAACCATTTCTATCAGTGCTGCCAAACAGCATGTTGCTTTCAGTGGGTGGTGCTGTGAAAAAGAATAATGTTGTTCAATATGGCCACCATATGGCAATTATTGGGTTAAATCAGATGGGGAGGAGGCAACATATTGCCTCCTCAGCCTCACCACCTCTCAAATAGCTCTGAAAAGCAATCCAAGCATGGGACTTTTCAGAGGAGCAACAGTCACTTGCACACATGTGAAGGAGTCGTATGAGTAGCCAAGCAAAAGGATGCAGTGAAGTAAAGTATTAAATCTCTTCACATGATAACAGAAGGTTCAGCCTGATGTCCAACTGGGATGACAGTGTAAGGTGATACACAGTCTATGCTGACAGGTCCCCTAGTCCAATTGCAGACACATTCCTCAAGCAGTTCACTGATAACAGAAGATAACAGTGATGGGGCAGCCTGTGACAGCGGGGGATGGACATCTAGGTGTCAGCCCAACAATAAATAAGGCTGAGCTCCAGTGAAGGGAATGGTCTCTTATCACATTTGAGCACTTTACTTTCCTGCACTTTCCTCCTTAGTTCCCTAGTGTGCATGGGGGGGGGGGCATGGGTTTCATATACAGTAGTGCTTGCAATGTGTTAAGGTGGTTGTATGTTAACTTACGAGTCAATTTGTGTGGAGGAAGTGACAGGTATTTATATAAGAGTGAAGCTGATATATCTTTTAGGAAGTGATGTAATTGCCAAAGGGAAACCTTAACCCACTGAGAGGTGGTGTCTCCCCAGTGTGTATAAGAGCAATTAGGTGACTGGGATGGATGTCTGTGACAACGTCCTGTGGAAGGTGCGAAACGTGGCACAATTTCCAGTTCCCCAACCAACTAAGTAATTTATGCCATTCGTGGAACGCATGCCGAGCCGCAGCGAACTCAGAAGTGCTCTGTACTTTGCTAAGTATTACTCAGATACTATGTAAATGTTATTTTAACTATGTGTCTTAATAAACTTGAAATAGTATACTATGAGAGTAGAGTTGAGCGAACCCGAACTGTAACGTTCGGGTACGTACCGAACTTTCAGGTGTCCGTGTCCCAAACCCGAATGTTTGAGGAAAAAGTCCGGGTTTGGGTTCTGGGTTCTGGTATTTTATCAAGCATGTTGAATAGCTGCAGGGCAGCCAATCAACAAGCGTTTCACTGGTTTTCCCTAGAAGCCATCACAGCCATTCCTACTAATGGCATGGCTGTGATTGGCCAGTGCATTATGTGACCCAGCCTCTATATGAGGCTGGAGTCACAGTGCTGCATGTCCCATGCTCTCAGGTTAGTGTAGGGAGAGGATGCTGCCGGCGCTGTGAGGGACAGATTGTGAGGGACAGATTGCAGATCTAATAACTAGGTAGAGATTACTACTATTGCTGTGAGGGACATAATGCAGTGGTAATAACTAGGTAGAGATTACTACTACTGCTTTGAGGGACAGATTGCAGATCTAATAACATCTCATCCTGCATTACAGAACGATCTGATTACAGAACGATCTCTCATCCTGCATTACAGAATGATCTGATTACAGAACGATCTGATACTGGACTAGGTAGAGATTACTACTGCTTTGAGGGACAGATTGCAGATCTAATAACATCTCCCATTTTTCTTCCTTTTGCAGCCCTCTAGCATTTTCCAGGACTTTTTTACAGCCATTTTTGTGCCGAAAAGTTTGGGTCCCCATTGACTTCAATGGGGTTCGGGGTCCGGGGTCAAGTTCGAGTAACGTTCGGTACCGAACCTGAACGTTTCCGCGAAGTTCGGCCGAACCCGAACATCCAGGTGTTCGCTCAACTCTATATGAGAGCTCTCTCCTTCTATTGAGCCTGGTGGAAAATGAGAAACAAGAATAGTGATAGTTACATCTAGAACCAGCGTGTTGGAGGCATTTAGAGAGAGAGAAGATCTGTGGTACCCCCTCAACAGATACAAGTGAGCTTGATCCCCAGACTGAAAAGCTGAGGGTCCATTTTCTCTAGTGAGTAGGGACACAAGAGGGGTGTGTGGCACACTTCACGGTATGTGTATCTGGAGCACTTCAGCACTTTGCTTATGAACTATTGAGCACTGAGTACTTTTATTGGAGGATGGATGATTATGGAATGAATGACTTTTAGGTTTGGAACATTTATTAATTTTGTTGGACTAATTAGTTTACATTTACTCAACACTTGATTTATATTATGTTTGTGGGAAACACTGTATGCGCTGTGGTAATATTTGATAGTTTTTGCATAAGTGTTTTAGCACTTGTTGAGCAGCAGCTACAAGATTTCAGATGCAATGAGGTTAACACATAGTGCACGTTTTGGAATTATTTTAGGAATACAGAGTTAAACCAGTTAAAATGAGCCTAGAGCTCTTCCTTTTGCTTGGAAACATAAATATGAAATGAATGATGTAAAATATATGTAAAGTAATATTATACACTCCTACACTCTGTTCCAAATTTGTAATAGGGATGAGGTTGCTTTGCTAGAATAGATGAGTGAGCTACATGAAAGACTGATATAGAACCAGTGCCAGGACAAGGTTCTCCAAAATCTAAGTGGTAGATGCCATCATATGCTTCCCGCCCCCCAAGTCCAATTTTGTCTGGTTTCTGACACATATATTTTTCTATGTGCTCTATTCCACAATAATTTTATTACCCATGATTTGGGATTCTCTATACAGAGCAGTTTATTATGAGTTGTAACTATAGGGGGTTGGAATAACAAGATAGATGTAAGAAAGGCCGATAATGCAAGCCATATTACACCAGTCCATTACGAGAATTTGTTCCTATTATGTGTTAGAGTAATCATTGAGCAATTTCTGAATATCTTTTTTCATGGATGGATTGTTTGAACATTCTATTATGAAGATATATGTAAAATGGCTGATCATAATTTTGTGCTCCCCAAATATAAATAGAGAATAAAACCAATACAATTGCTAATATCATCTCCATTACAACCCAGAGACAGATGTTAAAAGAGTAAAAATCAGAAATTCTTAACTAGATACTATTTCCATGTCCGTGACTGAATTGTATAAAAGAGGTAAAATGCAGCCTGTTCCATCTTCATATGTGTTGCTGTTCATTCCATCATCATTGTGAATGGGATGTTTAACATAACCCAACACATGCCAACACACGACAACACATGCATTGTATCACACAATTTTGTGATGCGAATAGACCCTACAGCACAGCGCAAGGCACACTTACAGGAGGGAGAGAGCTCACGGTGGGCCTAAACAGTATGAGTCATACTCCAATAAGTGGGCAAGTGGCACGGGAAGCTGCCAAGCTCCAGCAATAACCAGATGTGTCACTTTACTGAATATGGAGTGTGCCAGAGGTGACTGATTTACAAGTATACCTTGATACCTTCATAATATGTTGGAAGGCAAAAATTGTGTCTCACTTACTTATGATGTTTAACTGGGGCTCTGCATACTCTTAAACATACTTTAAAATGCTCTGCATTATTCAATGTACAATTAAGCATGAATACATTAAAGCTGTGAAGCATGTGAACCTTGATGACGCCCAGTGGGAGGGGTGAAACGCGCTGACGCATTTCCGGGTTCCTAACCAGCTACGCCATTTCCGCTGCTCGTGGAAGGCACACCACGCGGCATACTAGGAAGGGTGCATAGAATCTCTGTAATACATGCTTTTCATATCTGTGGACACTGTAAATGTAACTTTAATGTGCGTGAATAAATGAGTGTTTACAGGACTTCACTATGTATTGGAATGGAGCCAGTGTTTTAGCTGTGATGGTGACATCTCTGCTAAGGCTATAGCCATTCTGGGTATCCACCACCAGAAACAAGCTTGTTTTACCCCAGACTGCAAAGCTGAAGGTCATATATTTCAGGTGAGTAGGAGCAAAAGAGGAGAGTGTGACTCCCAGTGTTTGGTTTTGAAGAATAGCAGCACTTTTTACTAATTGATTGGAGCACCGAGCACTTTTACAAGAATATATTGGATCACTTTATGGGACTATATCAATTCTTTGGAATACGTAGCACCTTATTATAATTATAAACTCACGTACAATGGATTTTATATATGTTTATAATTGTTAAATCAATTATGTTGTTATTACTAATTGATATCCCACACCTGATTTATTTTAAGGTCTGCAAGCGCTATAATTATTTATTAACATAAGTTCACCTTTGTTCACCTTTTTGGGTTTTTTTGCAAATTCCAGCTCCCCTATTTACCAATATATCATTAATGTACTTATTTTGCAAAAATAGAACAGCTTTCCATTAATTCTACAAAGGCTTACCTCACTTCTTCATAGCTGTTTAAACACACTGCCCGATTACTTCTGCCTTACTTCCTGGTCAGATTTTAGGTCATGACACAGGAAGGAGTAGACCAGCTGTTACACACTCATCTACCCTCTGCTGGTCAACTTCTTCCCGTGTCATGACCTAAAATCTGACCAGGAAGTAAGACAGAAGTAATCGGGCAGTGTCTTTAAAAAGCTATGAAGAGGGTGAGGTAACCCAGTGTAGAATTCATGGAAAGCTGTTTTAGTTTTGCAAAATAAATACATTAATGCTATAGTGGTACATAGGGGAGCTGGAATTTAGGAAACAAAAAAGGTGAACTATAGAAGGGGGTAGGAGATAATAAAGGATAAGCTTAAATATTTTAGCACCATTTCCCTGTATTTTTGTATAGGCATTCAAAGGATAGAGGGTAAATGGGATTTTAAGGTGCCATAAAACAAAAATTTTTTTGTTAAAAAATATCATTTTATTTAGACAGAATAAAAAAGCACAAAACTGTATCAAATATTTAAAAACAATTCACCAGTACGTCAAACAACAATTCAGTTGTATGCTCTAAAACTTTTTGTTGTATGGCACCTTATAATCCCATTTACCCTCTATCCTTTGAATGCCTATAAAAAAAAGGTGAACTCAGCCTTTAACCACTTCAGCCCCGGAAGGATTTCCAGCTTTAGGACCGGAGCCCTTTTTGCGATTCGGCACTGCGTCACTTTAACTTACAATTGCAAGGTCGTGCGACGTTGTACCCAAACGAAATTTGCGTCCTTTTTTTCCCACAAATAGAGCTTTCTTTTGGTGGTATTTGATCCCCTCTGCGTCATTTCTGATCGCCGCTATAAACAAAAGAAGAGCGACAATTTTGCAAAAAAACCCAAATTTCTTACTTTTTGCTAAAATACAAATCCAAAAAAAAAAATATAAAAAAACATTTTTTTTCACCGTTTTTGGCCGATTTATATTCTTCCTCATATTTGTGATAAAAAAAATCGCAATCAGCGTTTATTGATTGATTTGCGCAAAAGTGGCCGCGTTTACGGATGATGAGAATTCATTTCTGGGGTTTTTTTTTTTTACTAGTAATGGCGGCGATCTGCGATTTTTAGCGGTACTGCGATATTGTGGCGGACATGTCGGACTATTTTGACACTTTTTTGGGACCATTGGCATTTATACAGCGATCAGTGCTATAAAAATGCACTGATTACTGTGTAAATGCCATTGGCAGTGAAGGGGTTAACCTGCAGGGGGCGCTCTAAGGGTTAACTATGTTCCCTGGGCGTGTTCTAACTGTATGGGTACTGTCCTAGCAGGGGAAGGGAAGTGGTCACAGCCTCCACATACAGGAAGGCTGTGATCACAGCCCTTCCCCCTTCACAGAACGGAGGTCCGTGTTTACATACACGGACCTCCGTTCCTTCGCTCCGGGGGGGCCATCGCGGGTAGCCGGCGGCAATTGAAGCCGCCGCACCCGCTCCCTGGCCCTCCCCGAACATAGTGAGCGCGTTATCGCAGCCGCCGTCGTATGACGGCGATTTGCGATAACGAGCCACTTTGCCACCGTCAACCTGCGGTTGGCGGCCGGCAAGTGGTTAAAGTGGAAGAAAAATCTAACACTATCTATTCTTAACCACTTAAGGACTGGAAGGATTTCCCATGTTAGGACCAGAGCACTTTTTGCGATGCATCGCTTTAACTGACAATTGTGCAGTCGTGCGACACCGTACCCAAACAAAATTTGCGTCCTTTTTTTCCCACAAATAAAACTTTCTTTTGGTGGTATTTGATCACCTCTGCGTCATTTCTTATCACCGCTATAAACAAAAAAAGAGCGACAATTTTGCAAAAAAAAAATACATATAAAATATAAAATACATATCCAAAAAAAATATAAAAAAACAAATGTATGCATCAGTTTTGGCCGATTTATATTCTTCCTCATATTTGTGGTAAAAAAAAATCACAACCAGCGTTTATTGATTGGTTTGCGCAAAAGTTGGCACGTTTACAAACCATGAGAATTAATTTCTGGCATTTTTACAATTTTTTTTACCGGTAATGGCGGCGATCTGCGATTTTTACTGGGACTGCGATATTGCAGCGGACCAATGACATTTATACAGCGATCAGAAATTTAAATACCCACTGATTACTGTATAACTGTCATTGGCAGTGAATGGGTTAACCTGGAGGGGCGTTCTAGCGGTTAAATGTGTTCCCTGGGTGTGTCCTAACTGTATGGGGGCTGGGCTGGCAGGGGCACCAGAGATCTAACTCATCCCGAGTACATGGATCAGTAGATCTCTGAAATGCCGCCTGTCAGAACGGGGAACCGCCATGTTTACATCGGTGGTTCCCCATTCTGGCTCTGTCACAGCTCATCGCGAGTCACCGTTGGACATAGAGTCTGCCTGACTCGATGTACCGCTCGCCCCCTAGCAGCTGTCCACTAAAGTGACGACTATAAGCGGCGATTCGCAGGACAGTGCCATGCTGTCGCTGCTTATAATTCTACGCCGGTCGGGAACCGGTTAAACACACCTTCCTACCCCTACCTGTCCTGCCTAACCTGTGTAAAAATCTGTGTACTTACCCATTTTTAATCTGCCCCAGTCCGTGAGCGGTTGCTGCAGGGGAAAGGAGAGAGTGCCGACAATGGCTAGGCCATAGGAAGCTATGGGTGATGTCACAGATCCTGGAATTCCTAGCTATTGTTGAGTATACCCTAAGCTGTCCCCTGTGGGATCCTGTGACCAGACTGGAGTGGATTAATAATGGACAATCATACAGGTGTTTTTCTTTTTTATACAGGTTAGGCAGGATAGGTGGGAGGAGGGGGTAACACATTTTTTTAAGAATAGTTAGACTTAAGCCTCGTACACACGCGACGACGATCATATACAATAGGTCGTATGAACGACCATTGTATGCGAAATCGATCGTTAGTATGCGTGATTAGAACAGCCGACATCGGGAGTTGTATGAGCAAACTAGAAAACTTGTAGTACCAACAAGCGGTTGTACGACCGTTGTATCGTGTGCATAGAGAAGTCGGTCCAACAAGTTGTACTAACACGCATGCTCAGAAGTCAGGAACGAACGGCCACTAATTACATGCACCTGAACTTTCTCTTTATACGTTCATTATACGTCACTACGTTCGGCTTGGTCGCACGTTGGTTGTACGATCGTTTAGTGCATGTCAGTATGCAAGTTACATTATCCAACATGCGATATGGTCCGTTCGGTCGTACGATCGTCGTCCCGTGTGTACGAGGCTTAAGACTTTTCTTCCACTTCAATTATCCATTTTTAAAGGAACCCATTCAAGAGAAAAAATATCCTGACCATTGCTAACTTGTTTTAAGGGTGCTGATGCTGTCATCCTTACCCTTCCTTTTTTTTACTGCAGCCAGTGACATCCAATTTGTACATTTGTTTCAGGTTAGTAATTTGTCAAGTCCTAAAATAAGAATCACAACCCTGCAACCTATGCTTTCATAAATAAGATAGCAATAGCATATCTTCCTGATGACAGGTCCTCTTTATATTAGTGATCTATCCTATTAATTAGAAAGCTACACCTAGATAATTATCTTTATCTTGAATCTGGCCTTCCTATCTACTAAAGCACCACCCTCAGTATTTACTAGCTGGCAACTAACCTTGCCAACAACTTAATCTGTATGTATTTCGCCCAGGCACTGGTGGGGACTTTGAACTATTTCAAGGTAGCAGCACTTTTAAAATCCTATGTTGTCTTGTATGCATTTGGTGCCAGGGGAGACATCTTTTATACTTTCCTCGTGGCTGTTAGGTCAAAGAAATGCTCAGAGGTTCCAGGACTCCAAAGGTTTGAGGGATATAATCGATTCAGAACACTTAGAGGAATTTGTTTGTTTTATGGCTGTTTGTTTTAAGCAGATCTACAGCACAGCGGCAGAACAGGCTGTGCCGGTATGTGTCCTGTAATTCCACTATGGAGCATGGTCGCAACCTTTGACTTCTGATTCAAATTTATCTACAGTCATTTCATGCTCAGAATATTAGCAAGACCTTCCCGTAAAGCCATCTTATAGAGTTATTTAAAGTGGACTTGAACTCAAAAAGTGAGGATTTGCTATCTTATAGGGGATGCTTACACATGTTAATTGTACCTAAGTAGTACCCAGAAAAAAAAAACACAGTTTGTTTTAAAGTGGAAGTAAACTTTTTTAATCTTGGACCTACAGGTAAGTCTATAGTGAGGCTTACCTGTAGGTACAGTGAATATCTCCTAAACCTCCATGGTTTAAGAAATATTCACACTGTATGTGACGTCACCGGTGCATCAAAGATAGGAAGCAATTAAGCTGCAAGTTTGAAAATGACTTGCTTAGCTATTTCTAGACTTGCCAGGCTTCACAAGTTTGTTGCAGAATTGCACCATAGCTGCATTGCATGACTCTAGATTATTTGCAAGCATTCTGCAAGTCTGCTGCAAGTTCTGGTTCAGTTATGTTGTGCAATAGTCATCCCACCACAGGGGGCACTGTGACTGCATTTTCATGCTGTAGACTTGCAGAACTCTTACTGTAGACTCACCACTGCAACTTTGCTACAAGCAAATTTGCTACAAATAGGAAAAGTGCCAACTAGAATTTGTGCTTCAAGTGCTCTGCAAGTGGACAACTTGCCAGTGAAAATGTGCAGTAAGTTAACAGACTTACAATTCAGCACTGCCACAAATGTGTGGCAAGTTATCCTTGCTATCTGATATGCGTTCTGAAGGGATGGCTTACCCATACCGTCCCATTAGAGCTCCTTGCTGTGGTCCATGACTCCCATGCGCAGGAGAGACGTCTATTCGGCGCAGCCAATCAGACAGTCGGGGGGACGCAAACCCTGAAGGAAGACAGGGGGAAGATGGAAGTCACCTTCAGCGGTGACAGTGCACTGGAGAGCTGTGTTCTAAGGTAAGAATTTCATAATGTGATAGTATGCGACTCATACTAGCACGTTATGCCATTGTCTTACAGGGGGAAAAAATGTGGTTTACTACTGCTTTAAATTACTCCTGAAAAATTGTAGTGTACTCCTTTTCCCTAGCCAAGCACACCTGTTCTTTAGCCTTATAACTAACTGTATATCTGCAGTGTGAGATCATCTAAAGTATTAATGTGTTTGACTGCTACACTCATCAAATTTGGAGTGAGATTTGGTGATATCATCACTGTATCCTTCACTGCTCTCCTTGCTGCAGAGGACGCTGCACTTTAGGACCTGCAGAAAAGCATCTCACTGCTTCTGATTCATTCATTCTGTGGCTGTATGCTTCCTTCACCTACATCTTAACCATGTGTGGGCCGCCTGCTTGCAATGTACTGTGAATAAGTTACCTCTACAGGCAAAGCAACTGTTACATCGCTGCCCGTTTCCGGGTTTAGGGTGTGTTCTCCACTGCTGTGCCGACAGTTTATCAACAGGTCCAATGATTAATGGCTGGAACCTGCTGATCGGTTGCGTCCAATCACAACCCAGAGCCCTGTGTTGACAATCAACACAGGGCTCTGTACAGTGGGAACGATGTGTCTCAGTGTCAGTTAGTGTCAGATTGTCCGTTGCACTATCGCAATCCCATTATAAGTCGCTGATCACTGCTATGAGTAGTATAAAAAAATCTAGTGCATACACCATAGTTTGTAGATGCTATAACTTTCATATAAACCAATCAATATACACTTATTGTGATTTTTCTTTTTTACCAAAAACATGTAGCGGAATACATTTTGGGTAGTGTTGAGCGAACCCGGACTGTAACGTTCGGGTCCGTACCGAACTTTCGGGTGTCCGTGGCACGGACCCGGACATTTCAAAAATCGTTCGGGTTCGGTCCGGGGTTCTGCTATTTTACTCCACGTGTTGAGAAGCTGCAGGGCAGCCAATCAACAAGTGTTTCACTGGTTTGCCCTTAGAAGCCATCACAGCCATGCCTACTAATGGCATTGCTGTGATTGGCCAGTGCATCATGTGACCCAGCCTCTTTATAAGCTGGAGTCACAGTGCTGCAGTCACATGCTCCTTGGGTTAGTGTAGGGAAAGGTAGCTGACTGCGTGAGGGACAGATTTGAGACATTTTAAGACCTGTGGGCTTGCAATGTCAGGCCCAAGCGAGTTGTGATGGGTTTTACATAAGGCGATGTACAAAAACCATTTTTTCTTTTTAGTGTTATTCACATATAACTAACCAAATATACTTTCAATATCGTAGATGTTTGATAC
>BLSH010114110.1:810945-830175 GCA_018402905.1 Glandirana rugosa | reverse complement strand
TTGTCCGTGCGATCGTTCGGGTTCCGTCCGGACCCGGACCCGGACTTTGTCCCGAAGTTCGGACGGACCAGCAGAACCCGAACGTCCAGGTGTTCGCTCAACTCTAATTTTGGGCTAAATTTATGAAGAATTTTGTTTTTTTAATTGGATATGTTTATAGCAGAATGTAAAATTATTGGGTTTTTTTTCAAAATTTTCAGTATTTTTTGGTTTATATATTTAAGAAAAAAAACCCAGTGGTGATCAAATACCACAAAAAGAAAGCTATATATTGTTAAAAATATATATATAAATTTAGTTTCGGTACAGCGTTGCATGATCTCACAATTAGCAGTTAAAATAGCGCAGTGCTAAATGGCCTGGCCATGAAGGGGGTAAAACCTTTCAGAGCTGAGGTAGATAAGTATTCCCCCACCTGTCATCAGATCATGTCAACAGTAATAGGGGTTGGGGGCGGGCAGCTCTGAAATGAGGAAGCAAAGCCCTGCCCCTTGTAGAACATAGAACAATAATGCATATGTGTACAGGTAAGCCTGATTGTACAGTGAATATCTCCTAACCGTAAACCGTTTAGGAGATATGCACATCGGCAATAGCCAATGATATCACCCCACATGCAAAGTTTTCAATATCCCAATAAAATCCCAATAGAAATACATTTACATTTTTGGTTGTAACATGAAAAATGTGGAAAATTTCAAGGGGAATTAATACTTTTTCCAGGCACTGTATGTCCTTATATGGCCTCCTTAACCAGGATATTAGAGGCTTTATTAGATATTAGTGAAGCCAACCTTAATAAAGAATATGAAATATGCAATTTTCCCTATCACTGGTTGAAGACAAATTAAAATCACTATTTTATTTGAACACAGCTCTGGAGCTCCAAAGTCGGGACTCTCTAGTATGCAAAGACTGATAACACTTTACTCTACCCTCTCCACCCCTTCACACCACCTCGCTATTGGTATGTGAGGCCACAAATACCATTGATTGACAAGTTGAGAGGCATTGGAGGTAGGAGGAAGAAGAACCACTGCCATTGTTTTATCATTGTATCTGTCCTCCATCAAGGAAATTCAGTCTCTCTAAGTGTCCTGATCACTAAATTCACTGGGAATGAAAGTTGGGGTAAATCCCAAATGTTGAGTTGCCACCAGAACAGGAAAAGTTGGTAAATCTTCCAACGGGAACACTTGGTTGCATGACTAAGAGGGGATTTCCCTCAATTGAAATTATATACTCATACTTTCTGCTAAGTCTACAGGACAGAAAGTAAGGGAAAAACTACCGACAGTAGTTTTACTGTAACCCTCACTTATTGTGGTGCACTGGGTCCCGAGTCTTCCATTTCCTTCCCCTACAAAAGAGGAAGGTCTGGTCTTAGGGTGTCCACATCCCTTCCTGGGATGTAAGGATACTCCATATTGACTGTGCAGGGGTAGGTCCTCTGAAGACTGCAGTGGATGATGTCAGGAAGAGACAACGGTCTACTACTGCAAAGGATCAACCAGTCATAACTCCTGGAAGAAGTAGAGGAAGGGGAATGGATGGCAGCCTTTGATGAGTATAAAAAGTGCAAAAATGGCTACAGGGATGAGAGGGGAGTGAGAGGTAGGATTGGGAGAGGGATCAGCTTTGTCTGGAGATGGACTTTAGGTGTTCAGTGTTTAAACTGCATTCTGTTCATGTAAAACTGCTAAAATCTGGCATATTTAGGGAGTAAAGAAATTGTGTTGTCCGTTTTTAGCACTTACCCCTAGAATTTGAGATGAAATCGTAAAAGAGCATTTGCATTTAAAACGGTGTCACTTTTGATAAGAGTTGAAGCTATGAATATATAATTGTCTCATTTGCATAATTACAAGCAAGGCTATTTTTATTACATCACAAAAACCTGGCAATATTGCCGCTATAAAGGTTAATCTCCTTTTTGAAGCTGCCATGGTTTGAGAAGACATCCAACATGTCTGTTTGTATCTCTAAGGGGACCTGTTTACCGGGATTGGCAAAGTAACTGTGTTTTCCTGATGCTGTCATATTTCACTGCAAAATGTCCCACTTTTTATTTAAGTTTATAGAAGTTTGGTGTTGAAAATTGCAATGCTAAAGTGCATTGAAAAATTGTGGGAAAAAAAATGCTAAAAATATGAAACATATCGCAAATAATATCCTGCATTAAACTATTATAAGTTGAGGTCAAATGTATTTACTTATGTACTGATTTTGAATGCATGCAAGTTTATAAACTGGAACACAGGATCTATGCCTTCCTTACTGGCAGAATGGCAATCTGCCTTGTTTACATAGGCAGACTGCCGTTCTGCCCCTGTACCAAATGATCGGCAGATGCCGGTGGATCCTCTGAGCAGCTCCCACTGTGTATAATCACAGAGGGAGCGAGACGTCTGCAGCGCTTATTTGCACCCACTACCCGGAAGTGCAGAATCACGTATATACTGTATATGTGATCCTGGGCACAGCGGCCGCCCTGTAGCAGTATATTTGCTATAGGGCGATCGGCAATTGGTTAAAGCGTATGTTGGATCAACATTGTCCATTTTTGGATGGAGTGGGGAAGGATTACAACTCTAGAACTTTTATTGTTATATGAGACTCTGTTAAAGACATTATTCTCACTTTCTGTCCTGCTGAAAACATTTTACCAAGTGGCAGACTCTACACTACCATGACATGGGGGCAGATATAAAGATTGTCTTTCCTACTTGTTGGTGGGAATGATTGCTCAGCAAGGAAATAAGATGGATGTTCGCTTTAATGATCCGAGTTTCTGTATGTATTATTATGTATAGTATTTACAGATTTATAGTTTTTTTAAAAAGCAGAAAGCACCATCGGTTTAGCACGGCCAAGCTGGAAATATTTTCTCTTGCCACTTATATTCGGCACTTTTGGTGTTACAAGCTGGATGGACTTTCTAAAACATACTGGTGAATGCTCCAAGCCCAGCCTTGCTTCCCCACCTAGAAAGAACAACATGTAAGGTGGTCGTATTGAAAGCCCTGATATTGTAAAAGAAATTCCTCATAATTCTGGCCAGGTAGTAGGAAGATCCGATCACTGACATCCCCAAGTGATAAATAAAAATCTGCTTGGTTATTCAGCTAAATAAAATCTAACAGAGACTGAAATATATTTTTTTAGTAGGTTGATTCATAAAGAATTTTCATCAAAGGAGTTGTAAAGGCAGAAGGTTTTTTATCTTAATGCATTCTATACATTAAGATAAAAAAAACTTCTGTGTGTAGCACCCCCCCCCCCCCCCCCCCCCCCCAATTACTTACCTGAGCCCCTTCTCTCTGCAGCGATGTCCACAAGTGTCTTATCTGTCCCAGTCACTGATTGGTTGAGACACAGCAGTGGCGCCTTTGGCTCCCGCGGCTGTCAATCAAAATCAGTCAGCCAATCAGGGTAAGGAGGGGATGGGGCGGGGCTGTGTGTCTGAATGGATACACAGAGCTCTGACTCAGCTTGGGTGCCGCATAGAAAGCTGCTGGCTATGGGGCACCCGATAGGAGGAGGGGCCAGGAGCTTCAAAGAGGGACTTGAGAAGAGGAGAATCTGGGCTGCTCTGTGCAAAAATCAACTGCATAGAGGAGGCAAGTATAACATGTTTATTATTTAAAAAAAAAAAAAAACAGCCATTACAATCACTTTAATGCCCCCAAAGAAGAAATTATTCCAGTGGGAATGACTATAACCAATAAAAAATATACCCATAAACGTACTTATTAAAGTAGAACTACAGGCAAACTTTTTTTTTATTTGGATAGAGAAAAGGAGGGTAAAACCCCTGTCAGTTTATTTTTTGCCATCTGTGTCCCATTGGTTAGATTTCCCTTTACTGCCTGTCCCATAGCCAAAACAGGAAGTGCGAGAAAATCCCTGCAAATTAAGAGAATCGATTGGGAGCCCCAGGCCATCAGAACTAGTATTCCCATTGAAAGATTTCTCCTCCTATTACTTTTCTGGGGACAACCCAACATTTGGGATTTTCTTTTACTTTCACTTTCAATGATTATAGTAAACATAGATAATCAGGGGCACAGACTAAAATACAAACTGACAGGTGTTCAAATTCCTCCCACTCTGTCCAAAACTTTTAAAAAAAATTGTACTTTAACAATACAAGCACAGCTCAAAGTTTAGGCGCGGGCGACATACACTGACTTTGGGAGCACAAGTCGCATGATGTGCACAAATCACTGGTTCCCTATGAGAGCTGTCTTAACTGGTCCGAAAAGGTTCCTGCACTACTTTGGTCCAACTTTGGTCCGTTTTCAGCCCATTTAATACCATTGAAGTCGGATCAAAGTCGGATCCTCGTCCTAACCATCCGACTTGGTGATAACAGCAGCAGGAAAAATAATTTATGTCACACTGGGATTGTTTTGATTGGTCAAAGAGCAAGTCAGATGATCTCAAAGTCAGAGCAAAACTTATCCTGTTCATTCAAGTTGGATGGAAGTAGGACCGATTTTGCAAGGCAAGGAAGGATGACAGTAGTACAAAAGTCGTGTCGTACCAGTGTGAACCCGGACTTATTCCAACAAAATTCCAAAATAAACTACTGTAAATTAATGTTTTGGTATTTTCATTTAGCTTATTTTTCAAATGTTTTAAAATTCTTGCAATGGAATAACCCAGTTCTTTGGGGGCAGTAATAATTTAGAAATTGTTGAAGGGAATTCATCCAGTGGTAATATGATCTTAAAATTAATATCAAATATAATAAATTAAATAATGAAAAGAATCCTGCAGGAGAACATGACAAAAAATATTTTGGCTGTCTGCAGCATTGAAAGCAAAAAAAAAAACACATCTTGCTGTTTAAAAATTAGTTTGGTGGACCAAATCCAACATTATTCATAGTATTATGATATCATATCATATTGGTGTATCATATCATAATTCCAGGTGTGGGTCACTTCAGGTTATTGGCAAAACCTGAATTTCACACTTTGACTACTCTGTCAAGGCAATAGGACCTGCTATCATAGCATTGCCATTCAGATATCATAACACTATGAACACTGTTGGACTTGGTCCACCAAGCTTATCTGTATAAAAGCAGGATGAAGGTTTCTTTTTTCAAAGCTGCAGATGGCTGAAGGGATCCTTTCATTGTCTTCTGCAAAGGTCTAATTTTCATGAAGCCTGAAATTTCTTTAACAATCAGTCCACCAGAACATTTTTTTTTCAGTTTTTGCTTGATGCTGGTTAGTTGAGTTACCCAATACCTTTTTATGTACAGTACCCAGATAGTAAGGATAACTGGCCACACATGTCTGTTAACTTGCTGCACATTTTCACTGGCAAGTTGTACACTTGCAGAGCACTTGGAGCACAAGTTCTAGTTGACGCTGTTCTAATTTGTAGCAAATGTGCGTGGCAAGTATCTAGCAAGAGCAAAATTGCAGTGGTGAGTCTACAGCAAGAGCTCTGCAAGACTACAGCATGCAAATTCAGCCACGGTGACCCCTGTGGTGGGATGACTATTGCACAACATAATTGAACCAGAATTTGCAGCAGATTTGCAGAATGTTTGCAAAGAAATTTGATCTGAAATCATGCAATGCTGTCTTGCTGCAGTTGTGCAACAACCTTGTGAAGCGGGGCAAGTCTAAAAAAAGCTTAGAGAGTCATTTTAAAACCTGCAGCACAATTGCTTGCTATCTGGGTACCACATAAGGGTGCCATTGGCAAAATCTCCTTGTTGTGCTACCTGGCACCGTTCCACCTCCCTGGAGTATCTGTACTTCTGTTGTATAAAATAAAGCAAAGGAAAAACAGCAGAGAGAGTAAGGTACCTGAATAAAAGCAATGGCAAGTTGGGGGAGCTGGGAACTTAAAGAGGAACTCAAGGCAAAGCAGCTAAAAGTATAAAAATACACCTTCAGGCTTTTAAAAGAGTGATTATGCTAGTTAGGAATTTTATAGCTAATAATCTTTATTATTTCCATGTTAAAATTGTACTTTTTTTAATCACTGTTTTTCTGCATATGGCCATGTTAACTGTGGGTAAGTGAAGCCATGGCCATTTTATTTTGGGTATTCCATCTCACATATGCCTGCTAAGTCCACATAGTGCTCGCACCTGCGTGCTACACACATCGCTTCCGACTCTTTGCTTACATCAGCAGTGGCAGTGAACGTCCGCTGTCAATGCTGTAGCAACATGTACACAATGTGCTGGATGCACATGCACAGTAAGGGAACAGCTAGGCCGCCCCTGAGCAATAAAGACAAACTGCTCTCAGCACAAATCTGTCTCTGATTGTCTCCTCCCATCTCCCATTGCGGCCTGGCTCCGCCCTCCTCCAGACATCCTCCAGCCCACCTCCGCTCTGTAGAAATCTCATGATAACAGACTGACAATTCAACACTGCCACAAATTTGTGGCAAGTTATCCTTGCTTTCTGGGCAAGGGTGCTATTGGCAAAATCTCCCTGTTGTGCCCTCTGGCTCCGTTCTATCTCCTTTTGTATCTCTCTCTCTGCTGTATAAAAAGCCTGCTAACTCCTGGGATTAGTGACAATAATATTCCAGGAGTCAGTGGGACTAGAGATCACTATGTCATTCACCAAGGCAAATGATGTAGATGGGGACCAGCCCTACTAGAATTACCGTTTTTACAGCAAAATGCAATTTTGTAATCCATTAACATCTAAGGAGGGGGAGACACATTTTTAGAATCAGCACTACAGAATGACTGAAGGTCCACTGTAAAGTCAGTCTGCTGCTGAGTTAAAATCAAAAGGAATGACTTGCGAAAGAAGAGGGTTTCATACTCTCTCATCCTGTCACATGTTGCTCGAATCTTTACTTGAAGCAATGGCGTCTAAAAACTCGATATGCTTTCAGAACTAAACTCACAAAAGTGTTGAATGTGAAGATTGTCAAGGTAGCTACAACTCTTGAATAGGGATGAGCTTCAATTTCAGGTCAACCCCCCAGATAAGGTCAGTTCGCTTACGTGCCCAAACCTCCAGCTGATTCAACCAGAAGTTTGCCCATTTTCCAGTGGTATCAGTGCCACCTCTAAATATCAGACTCCTTCCGGATTCCATTTCCATTTGAAATTATAAATAAGGGATCCATGATCCAAAGACATCACTTAAGTTCCACAATGCTGTTGATGCATTCCAGGAGCTCTAGAGACCTGGCATTTGCAATGGCATGGTTCTCAGGTGATTTCATTGTTCATATTTGGTCAATGGCATCACTCAGCATTAAGCATTAAACGGCATGGATCTGTTATTCAGAGGTGGTAGTGACAAGGCCACTAAATAACAAACCTCTATTTACATCACTGCAACCATGCTTTTGCTTAGGGACCCCACTCAGACTACCAAAGTCTTGTGAGGTAGATGATGCTGCTTATTGAGGGTGCAGGCTGGTTGATTCTGTCCTGACTTAAAGCATGCAGAGGAGATAAAGATAAGTGTCCCGGCCGCTGCACACCTTACCCGGCCATATGGTTAGCAGATAAAAGCAGCGTCAACTCACTCCATTAAGGCCAGGCTTCCAATGCGCTTTGCCCCACCCCTGAGGCTTAATCATGGAGGGCCTCCATGATTAAGCCCTGGGGATGGGACAAAATTCATTAAAGCGGTGGCTTTGTTGGCATAATCTGAGCCTGCTTTTCTCTGCTAACCAAATGGCTAGATGAGGTGTGCGGTGGTTGGGACACTTCCCTTAATCTACATCAGCAAGAAGTCCAGGTGGATGGGTGAACTGAAAAATCTGACAGGTTGTTCACCCACTCACCAAACTGCAAATGGACTGGGTTTAGGTTGAACTCATGTTCATTCCAAACCTGAAGCTCATTCCTTATATAATATACCACAAAATATAGGAAGCTTGTATTTTTCTTAATAACATTATATAATTAATCTTTCACTGTCTTTCCAGGAAATCTGAAGGCTGTTCTATATTTGAAACTGGTTATTTAAAACATGGTTGAAAGACATATTTAATAAAAAAGGCCCTTAAAAAAATTGACATGAACAAGTCTTCCTGGGCGAATTCCATCCGCTAAATTTCCAAGTGATGCCAGATTGAATGTCGGAGGAATACAAAGTCCACAGCTGTGTTTTATCACATCCTTCCATCCATCACGGAAATAAGGGTATTAATAAGTAGGCAGCTTCTGTATTCCAGAGCCCCGCATTGTGATGGCTGTTGTAATTTCTCCCCTCAAGATAATTCTTGCAGATTTTGTAAAAAAAAAGTCGATGCCTAATTACATGGTGACATGTACTCCTCACACACAGGGAAAGGGAATTAAAACACCCTTTTTTGCAGTCTCTTTGAATTGATTAGATTGTACTAAATTCACTAGTGCTACATTGAAAATGATTTATCCAAAACTAGATGCCAATTTGCCAATTAAAAAAAAATGGTTTAAAAATTTTGGCAATGGGTGAAACATTATTTTAAAGGGCATGCTGGATTTATAAAAAAAAGGTAGGTGAGCATCATTTGAAAAAAACGCTATTGTTTCCATGTAATAAACTGATAATGATGGCAGCAAGATATACACATTTAAACGAGATAACGAGAATTGAAATGGAAGCTCCATATCACTGCTAAGAGGTCCAGATAGAACATAGAATTACATTAAATGTCAGGGGTACAATCCAAAAAAGTAGCTACCGCGTTAAAGAAAGTCCCAAATTTTGGGTTGCCAATAACAGTAATAGAGGGGAAATCTTCTAATTGGGACACTAATTCTGGTGACCTGGGGGGGCTCCAAGGAATTTTCTTAATTTGCAGGGATTTCCTATCATTGCTATGGTTATGGGACAGGAAATGATCAAACATCTTCCCTGCGACACAGATTGCAAAACGTAAACAAAAAAAAATAGTTCTAGCTTAACTGCTTGAAGACCGCCTTACGTACATTTACTGCAGCGGGGCGGCCTCTCTGGGCAAAATCATGTATCTGTACATGATTATGCCCTTCCAGGTCTGGGGCACGTGCGCACCGCTGGCGGCCGGCCAATTATTGGGACACGCTGATTGTTACCGAGGCAGACAGAATGGTAGTAAACAGGGCAGATCGTCGTTCTGTGACAGGGGAAGACAGAGATCTTGTATTTCTGCTAAGTGGAACATGGATCTCTGTCTTCTTACAGTACAAGCATTCCCTCCCAGTTAGAAAGCATTCCCTAGGGACACATTAACCCTTTTATTGCCCCTGATGTTAACCCCTTCCCTCCCAGTGCAATTAGTACAGTTACAGTGCATGCTTTTTAGCACTGATCACTGTATTGGTGTCACTGGTCCCCAAAAAAGTGTCAAAAGTGTGTCTGATTTGTCCGCCGCAATGTTGCTGTCCGGCTATTGCTGATCGCTGCCAATACTAGTAAAAAAAAAAATAATTAAAAATTATCTAAAAATACCCCATGTAGACTCTATAATATTTGCGCAAATCAATCAATTCAATGCAATTTTTTTTTACCAAAAGTATGTAGAAGAATATATTTCGGCCAAAACTGATGAATACAGTTTTGTTTTGTTTTTTGGATATTATAGCAAAAAGTAAAAAATATTGGGTTTTTTTTCCAAATTGTTGCTCTTTTTTTGTTTATAGCGGGGATCAAAAGTGACGCAGAGGTGATCAAATGCCACCAAAATAAAGATCTATTTGTTGGAAAACAAAGGACATCAATTTTGTTTGGGTACAACATCGCACGACCACGCAATTGTCAGTTAAATCGACGCAGTGCCGAATCGCAAAGAGTGCTCTGGCCGTAAAGTGGGAAATCCTTCCGGGGCTGAAGTGAAGTGACACTAAATGATATCCTTATTCTACATACACTTTCATAACTTAGCATCCCTATTCTATTTTTCATGAAACCCTTTCTGTGTTTTTCAACCTCCTTGTTACATTTTCTGTTAGCTTGCAGCCAGGTGCAGTCTATTTTCACCACTGCAGGGGGTGCTCATCTGCAGCGGCAATGCAGATGGGGAGGAAGTCGAGAGGAACCTATTTCCTCTATGGTTTCCTCAGTCAGAGGGAGGCAGTTATCAGATTGGATGCTGGTGCCCATGGGACTTTGGTGGTCATCTTGGATCAGGCAGGGTCTATTTAAGACCCCGCCTTCCGAGTTTGGCACAATTAGGACCATGGGAAATTAACATAGCTATCCCCTAAGAGTAAGTCAGTTCACAGCAGCTAAAAAAAAAATTTGGAGATTTGGAGGAGGCTGAGAGCAATGGAAGGTGCTTTTCTGAAGAAGGACTTACATAAAGTACACTATATTACCAAAAGTATTGGGACACCTGCCTCAACACGCACATTAACTTTAATGGCATCCCAGTCTTAGTCTGTAGGGTTCAATATTGAGTTGGTCCACCCTTCATCTCAGCTCTAATTCACCCCAAAGGTGTTCTTTTGGGTTGAGGTCAGGACTTTGTGCAGGCCAGTCAAGTTCCTCCACCCAAAACTCGCTCATCCATGTCTTTATGGACCTTGCCTTGCGCACTGGTATAAATCATTTGGTGGAGGGGGATTAGGGTGTGGAGTTGTTTTTCAGGGCTTGGATTTGGACCCTTAGTTGCAGTTGAGGGAAGTCTTAAGGCGTCAATACATTTCATGCTCCCAGCTTTGTGGGAACAGATTGGGGATGGCCCCTTCCTGTTCCAACATGCCTGCGCACCAGTGCACAAAGCGAGGTCCATAAAGACATGGATGAGCGGGTTTGGGGTGGAGGAACTTGACTGGTCTGCACAGAGTCCTGACCTCAACCTTATTGAACACCTTTGGGATGAATTAGAGCAGAGACAAAGGGTGGACCAACTCAATATTAAACCCTACAGACTAAGAGTGGGATGCCATTAAAGTTCATGTGCATATAAAGGCAGGTGTCCCAATACTTTTGGTAAAATAGTGTCTCATTCGTTTATGTACTGTATTACTATTCTTAGATTTTATGTTAGTGTTCTACTTTCTTTGCAATTAAACAAGACCTTTGCTTCTTTGAGCAATGTATTTTTTATAGCCAATATGGTTATTATTTCATCACCATTATTATTATCAGAGCTTTGATAGACTGGATAATTATAGGAACAGACAAGATAATACATATTTACAATTTAGATAGGGGGAATCCAAAACACCCCCTATTTATGTCACTATAAAATATTATCTTTTTTTAACCAGAGTTTAGGGTCACTTCTAAAGGATGTATTTCTTTATTGAAATAAAATTATTTTTCAGGTACATTTGAGCCAGTAAGTTATAGAAACAACAGGCTTCCTTTCCATCACTTACAGTAAATGAGGGTGCTGGTAATTCTACATCTTATACAATTCAGCGCCTACATTACCATTGCAAACATTTCAGTCCTCCACAATGCTTCCCCAATCCTCAGCATCAATGTATTATTCAATCACTGAAAATTGGCAGCAGTTAGATTGTCTGATCAGCGTTTCAAGGACAGAAGACAATCTATTCTTTTAACTAATGTAGATATATATCTATGTAAGGACATTGTGATAAGCAACGTGCTAGAGACCCAACCTTAATTAATAGCATTCTTTTCCATCTTTTTAATGGATGCAATACTTCTCTCGAAACAGAAATTGCACACATTTCAGGAAAATCCCCTCCAGCTAGCCAACAAAATCACACTGATTAAACTGATGCCATCAATAAATTATATTTCAGATGGCTGTGTTTGCATGCCAAGGCTGGGAAGGGTTCATAGTCGTCTGAAGTCTCAGAATTTACATTTTGTTGCCATGAACCTTTAGAGCGGTGTTAAACCCCAAAACAAAAAATTACTATTTTGAAGAGAGAGAGACTAGCCATACACCATACAATTTTCCTATTCAATTTTCTTTAGATTTACTTTTGACTCAATGGTGGCCCATCCATACGGGGTACAGGGAAGCTGCCCCCCTAATCCATGCCCCTAATCTACATACACGCATGGATTCCAATTTCTTTTTTTTATAGAAGCGCATGATTAGAGCCTGAGGCTCTAAATGTCTTTAAAAAATGGTGGACTCAGGGCGCAGAGCTCAGTTGTGTGACAATAGCGAATTAATATTCGCTATTGTCTTCCTGATTCTCCTCCCAGCCAATCATGAAGCGGGTTCTGAAGACCCGTTACCTGACTGACTGAGAGGAGAAGCGATTCTATTGACCGCCAAGGAGGAGGAGGGAGGAGATGCGGTTGAAGCCGCCGTGAAGCCGAGGAGTAGGAGACGCAGGGTGAAGTCGCCGCCCCAAGGAATCACTGCCTGTGACCTTGATGGGGTAAGGGCGGGGCTGGTGACCGATTGACTGGGGGGGTAGGCGGGTTGGATTGTTTGCCGCCCCCCAAAAAAAAAATATACCACCAGCCGCCACTGCTTCAGTTATGTAGTGCATACAAGTTTAACCCCTACAGATCCGCGCTATTGCCGAAGTACGGCTCCAGCGTGGATCTGAAATGCCGGGACGACGTCCGTGGACGTCGTACCCTGTGCACGCTCCTGGGGCGCCCCCTGCGCGGGCATGCCCGTGGGTCGGACGGACTCGATGTCCGCTCGAGACCCACGCTCGCCTTACAGAGCTGCAGAACGGAGAACTGCTGATGTAAACACGGCGGTTCTCCGTTCTGTGATAGGGGATCAGTAGATAGGTGATCTACTGATCCCTGTCCCTGGGATCAGTTAGATCTGTTAGGTCCCGGCCAGCCCTGCCCCCCGCCCACAGTTAGAACACACCCAGGGAACATTGTTAACCCCTTCACTGCCGCCCTGCAGGTTAACCCCTTCACTGCCAATGACATTTATACAGTAATCAGTGGACATTTAAATTTCTGATCGCTGTATAAATGTCATTGGTCCCAAAAATGTGTAAAAAATGTCCGACATTTCTGCTGCAATATCGCAGTCCCGATAAAAATCGCAGATCGCCGCCATTACTAGTAAAAAAAAAAAAAAATAATAAAAACGCCATAAATCAATTCCCATAGTTTGTAGACGTGATAAATTTTGCACAAACCAATCAATAAACGCCGATTGCAATTTTTTTTTACCAAAAATATGTAGAAGAATATATATCGGCCAAAACTGATGAATATTTTTTTTTTTTCTTTTATGGATTTGTATTTTAGCAAAAAGTAAAAAATATTGTTCTTTTTTGCAAAATGGTTGCTCTTTTTTTTGTTTATAGCGGCAATCAGAAATGACACAGAGGTGATCAAATACCACCAAAAGAAAGCTCTATTTGTGGGAAAAAAAGGACGCAAATTTTATTTGGGTACAACGTCGCACGACCGCGCAATTGTCATTCAAAATGCTACAGCGCTGAAAACTGAAAATTGGTCTGGGCAGGAGGGGGGTTTAAGTGCCCAGTAAGGAAGTGGTTAAAATGTTTAGCTCTGACTGCATATTATATGGTTTTGGTGAATCTAAAGGAAAGCTGTAAAAGAAAATATAATAATAATAAATATAATAAAAATATAATAATGTGTGGCCAGCCTAAATCGATAGATAGATAGATAGATAGATAGATAGATAGATAGATAGATAGATAGATAGATTAAATTGAGGGAGAGAGAAAAAGAGAAAGATTTGCTTTGGCAATGCTAAAATGTATTTGGTCCTGCCAGTAAAGCTTATTTGAATTGAATTGAAAGAGATAATTGCAGTAAATAAATGATAGATAGATAGATAGATAGATAGATAGATAGATAGATAGATAGATAGATAGATAGATAGATAGATATTAAATCAATGGATAGATAGACCTAATTTGACAGTACATTGATAGATATATGATAAGAGATGAAAGAGAAAATAAATTGGTAGATAGGAAAACAGATTGCTGTAGGGTCTCAGCAGGAAATCTGGAAGGATTCAGGTATCCATTTATTTATTTATTTATTTCAGGTACTTATATAGCGCCGTCAATTTAAGCAGCGCTTTACATATACATTGTACATTCACATCAGTCCCTACCCTCAAGGAGCTTACAATCTAAGGTCCCTAACTCACATTCATACATATACTAGGGCCATTTTAGACAGGATCTAATTAACCTCCCAGCATGTCTTTGGAGTGTGGGAGGAAACCGGAGTACCCGGAGGAAACCCACGCAGGCACAGGGAGAACATGCAAACTCCAGGCAGGTAGTGTCGTGATTGGGATTCGAACCAGCGACCCTTTTACTGCTAGGCGAAAGTGCTACCCACTACACCCATTTCTAGTGATACATTTAGGCTAGATTGAGGTTAGGGGGTTAGATGGGGAAGGTTGTGTTAAGTGTTAGGGTCAGGTGAAGTGCTCTAAATAAATTCAGGGTTAGGTTAGGTCTTGAGTTTAAAATACATGTAAGTGGCTAAAGCACCATGTATCACAAACAATTACCATGCTTTCATCTTTCTTTTTTTATGTTTCTGATCTCCTTCAGCCATTTGTGCTCCAGCAGCAGCTGCATATCATAATGCTCAGACTTCCTGATAATAATAATGGCAGATATATGCCATAGCAGGGATTGGCTAAACAAGGACCTTTATAGCAGGATCACCAGGTATTGTTTTAATGAAAGATACAGGTTTAAGAAGATTGAGAATGACTTTGACAAAGACGTCATAAATATATGAGATTTTAGATTGAGTTTACATCCATAGTTGGGCTTCCTAACTAAGGATGGGCTCGGGCGTGTTCGCAAGTGCATGTGCCCGTGCCCGCTAGGAAGTGAACCCTGCACTGTGCTAATCAGAGGCAATGAGACATTCCCCTATCGCTTCAGCTGTGCATCAGGAAAGGTCTCACTGCCTGTGATTAGCGCAGCGCAGGGTTCACTCCCTGGCGGGCTTGGGCACATGCACTTGCGAACACGCCCGAGCCCATCCTTATTCCTGACGAGTGCCTGTAACAGCGGTAATATTAACCCCCGCAGCACCAGAAGATTACATCTGCCGGGGAAGTGGCAGTGGGGGGGGGGGGGGAGCGGCAAACAATACCACCCCCCCAGTTGGTCGGTTGAGTCTGGAGCACTTACCCCATCTATGGTGGGCAGCGCTTCTCCCGGGCTTTACTGGTGGCTTCCCCTGCTCGGCAGCTTCCCCTTCCCCTGCTCTCCACGAGGGCATTGTGATGGCTTCCGTTTCCTCCCTCCTCCTCAGCAGCCAAATGGGACTCTTCTCTTTTCAGCCCGCTTCCGATTGGCTGGATTGAGGATCAATGTTTCAATAGCGAATATTCATTCGCTGTTGTAACACCTGGATGGGTTTGTAGCCCAATGCTCTGCGGCACACGCCCACCCTATTTTGAAGCCTATTAGAGTCTCTGGCTCTAATCAGGTGCTTCACCCCGCCACTGTAATTCATGCGCCCGGCGTCTTCAAAGGGGCCGGACACATGAATAGGAGGTGGCGGCCGTGGACTGGGTAGGGCATGGGGGCAGCGACCAAGGGGTTCCTTGGGACCTGAGAGTTAATGCAAGGGTTCCTCTGGCGTAAAAAGATTGAGAAAGACTGGCATAAACTGTTAGAGGTGACTCTGATGCAGATAGTGGAAGAATGAGGGAGCAGACAGAAATCACAGTAGGTGCTTTGGGTTGAGGCAAGTGAACACTAGAAGGCTATGCACTGTTCATTTTTTATGTCAAGGCTTTACAACCACTTTAATGCCAATGCATCTGGACAAAAGAAAATGCCTAGATTAGTCTGCATTCTCCAGATGTCCGCCCGAGCCATTCACTCCAGAAAAACCTTGCTGGATCTGCTGTAGCGTTATACAATTGGCCCTTTATCTAGTTGTGGTAAGAATGTAGTGAGGAATAAACATTTATTTTCATAGTGGATTGCAGCTTTCATAGCTATTGATGCTCTGAATGCATACATATGATGATAATTGTGTTGATCCAAGGACATACTGCATATCACGCCGTAGCCCTTGGCTTTTTTTGGTAGACTGCACATTCCATCTCTATCTGCTGGAATACAAGGCTGTCATGTGACCTTAGGCCATGGAGAGCTTTGAGACTGATGTAAAAAGATCTCCATTTTTTTTTTATTACTTGGATAATATTGAGACAAATGGCAATTTTCATACGAGAGAGAAAACAGAAAAATGTTACTAGGGTACGGTTAATATGTTGCCAACATATAATTTGCATTCATGGCATGCTAACAGGTGTTGATAACATAATATTGTGAGAAGAAGCAGAGTTTCCGAAGGAATATGGGAAAATTCCCCCCTGGTTACATCAAAGAAAGGAGGTATATTATCATCCCAATGTATAGATTCTGCAGCATGTGGTAAGACAACATTTTGCTACTGACAGTGACAAAATGTGCAGCCTGATTACAGCAACAGCCTCCACTTCCCAGCATTCTTAAAATATCAACTTGGAAGCTGGCCCAGATATTACATCTCCGGAATGTGAAAGAACGAGGGAGGGGCAAGTCCCAGGAATTATATATTGTTATGCATATAAGCAAATCAATTTAATGTCATTACTGTCTGCAAATGTGCAGACCTAAATCTTGGCAAATTGGCTCGGCAAAGTCAGTTGACAAGAGAATTATCGATCCCAGATAGGCAAAGGCTAACCACAGACAAAAGACACTGCTCCAAAGATTTCTAAACAATCTTTTATGCAATTGATCATTATGTATATGTGGAGAAAAGAAGTATGGTCACACTCCAATAATGTCATCTGCTAGAAACAGACAAACCATCTAGATTGAGTGCCTGTGTTTACAAACACAGGCACAGGGCTGCTCTCTCATTTGCTGCAGCCGATCAGCAGGGTCCCAGGCAAAATCATTGGCCGGTGTTCTGCCGAAAACTCTGACTCGCCAAAATCTCCAACCACGTCACTTCCGCTGACTCTCCAGCAGCAATAATTGGAGATTTCGATGAGTTGGCAGTTTTCACAGAACACTGGCAGTGTATACAGTACGATACAGGACGAGTTGGCTGTTTTCACAGAACACCGGCAGTGTATACAGTACGATACAGGATGAGTTGGCTGTTTTGACAGAACACCGGCAGTGTATACAGTACAGGACAGCACAAGTTGGCTGTATTAACAGAACACCGGGTAAGGAAAAAAGTTATTGCCACCTTGGAGGCGGCCATGTTGTTGGTTAGTATCGGGTGGACTAAAAATGTTCACTCATTATATGGTGTACAGTAGTGTATACGCTGCTGTGTTCAGTGAAAACAGGCAACCCCAATTATTGCTGAGTCACCGAAAGTCACATGGTTGGAGATTTTTGCGAGTTGGCGTTTTCATCAGAACACCGAAACCTGCTGACAAACTTGGCCTACAGAAAATGATGGTAGGAGTTACTGGGGATGAATGCGCATGCATACACAGGCCCGCAAGAGAGCAGCAACATACAAGTGCGTTGCTGTACCTGTACGGGCTGCCCATATGCAATAGATTGCAGGCGGTCCTAAAGTGGTTAAAATTATTTTTGAAAGCTGAGCATGGACACATGGAGATCTATGTGACCAAGCCCTGTGGGAGGGTTAAACGCATCAAGGGGGAGAGGAGGCAGTCTATGGGTGGGACTGTTGTGTTGCCTGTGCACATGTCCATTGTTTAATAAAGCTCTGACGTCTTCGGAGTGTGACCATCCTTTCTCGTGCATTTAATCCAGTCTCTTGTGGCCTGCACGCAAACTCCCAAGGTAGCATAAGTGGGATTTTGGAGCGGCATAAAAAAGTTAAATTATCATTAAAAAATGTTTTAAAAATACATATGCAGTATCGTCAACTCATATCCTGCATGCAGTGCTGTCAAGTGGTACTTCTAGTTAGGGATGAGAGAAATTGAGGATCATCAGTCCCATAAAAAGTCACCCTGTAATGTCAAAGGAAATCCATCCTTTTCATAAATTTCGCCATTGTGAGGAAGTGCTTTAGATTCCATAGTGGAGGTGAAATATACATTCTTTTTGTTGGTTGTTAAGGGTGCAGTTGGCTTTTAATATAAATAGAAACAACAGAGTACACTGGTTCCTAGTGCAAAGATAAGAAAGTAACACTAAACACTCACATTGTGTTCAGAGAAAACAAGCGCGTCTTTGTAAAGCTGTAGTGGTTCTCCTATGTGTAGGGCTTCAAGCTCGATCCAGGGCAAGCTGGCATCCAATGTTCTCACTAAAACGGCATGCAGCTGCCGACAAGCTGCACGCAAGCCACCCCTTGATCACAGCGAGGTTGACCAAGATACACAGGCTGTCAGGCTCATCGGCCCCAGAGGCGGATCTGGCCTGCACAGGGCAGATCTGAAGAAGGAGGCCATGCCTTCTGAAACGTGTTGTCATATTAACCATAGCTTCAGAAATCAGCTGGCACTGGTCGAGGATTACATGGATGTGTATCTGGATCGAGTCTCCTGGTCATTTGAGGAACGTCGTTGTGAGCTTGTTGGCGGCTGCATGCTGTTTTAGTGAGAACTTTGGCTGTCAGCTTGCCCTGGATCCAGCCTGGAGCCCTACTCATAGGAGAGCCACTACAACTTCACAAAGACGCGCTTGTTTTCTCTGAACACAATGTGAGTGTTTAGTGTTACTTTGTTATCTTTCTATTTTATACAATTAAACGTGGTTGCACTAGGAGCCAGCACGCTCTGTCTTTTTTAGTTATATTAAAAAATAGGAAGCTGTGCCACCTAAATATTTGAGTTGTTTGAATTGAAAAAAAAAGACAAATGGTCGCCGAGCCTAAATAGCATTAGCTATATAAATAGGAAAAATAGAGTTTTAGGGCACTGACCATAAAGTGCAATAGTGCAAATTTAATAATAATACATATACAAATAATGATACAAATATGTATAAAAATAATGTGCTGTTTAAATAAATAAAGATATTCAATCTAAAATACTCATCAAACCATAAATGTGCAATCAAACAGTAACAAACAGATAATATTGTATAAAATATCCAATTTTGGTTAGTCAAAAAAAATCAGTCCAAAAATACGAGTTCATATATAGATAGGTCCAGAGTACAATCCCCAGGGAGGGTAGTTGATACTAAATCACACAAACGCAGCGATCCACCAATGTGAAATAGATTAATCAATCACCAAATTTACTCAGCCACAAAGTGACCACACAGCATGGTATGATATGGGACAATATAAGATAGCCAGGTATTCCAAAACCGTCTTTTTCTGCTTTTCCTCTATATCTCCTTAAGTAAATCCTTAAGAATGGCCCAGAACAAAGCCACAAGGAAGT
>BLSH010114110.1:790630-802162 GCA_018402905.1 Glandirana rugosa | reverse complement strand
AGTGATGAACTTAACTCTCTGTCACTTTGTTTTCTCCTTTATTCAGCATGCTCTTTGTCTGCACATGAGCTGATTAGCTTCTTTTGCTGCTTCTGGGTCCTGCAATCTGAGCTGTACAGGGACAACAAGAAGCTGACACCAAGCCAAATTCAGGTTATACACTGCTTGCATTAAAAGATACATGTAATGATGTATTAAAGGAGATGTAGGCCCAGAGCTCTTTTGACCGTACTTTTCCTGTAGGTCACAGGAGTGCAGAACTAATTCAATTGACAGTGGGCTAAAGTCTGCTGACAGCTGATGTCGCAGAGCTGGTCCAGGCTTTGCAGGGAGTCCAGACAATAATGTTGGGATCTGCCCAGATGCCTGGACCTGCAGCTGGCTCAGCCTCTCAGCACACCATTGAAAGCCTGAGCCAGCTGCTCCCGCCCCCTACCCAGTCCATCCCTCCAATGAACGCTGGAGGGGCAGAGCACGGAGCACTGCCTGACGGTTCAGTTCTCAGTGTAGAGGTGGTGGGGAATCGATTCTACTGCCATTGAGGTGAGTATGACTGTTTATTATTTTAGATTTCCGCAATTCTCTTTCAATGAATACAGAGCTCCATTAACCACTTGCCGACCAGTCGTCGTTGTTATACGGTGACATGTCGGCTCTCCTGCGCAAAACGCCGTAGCTGTACAGCAGCTTGCGCAGGCGCAGTTACGGGCGAAGTATGCCGCTGGTGGCGCCTGGTCACGCCCACTGCACACTGCGTGAGTATGCCCATGAGTCGGGTGGACTCAATGTCCACCAGCGACCCGCGATCGCCCAGTAGAAAGGCAGAACGGGGATCTGCCTATGTAAACAAGGTAGATTCCCGTTCTGACAGGTGATACCCATATTGGAGTGCGGCTATCCAATGATCTTTTATCTACACATATGCAATGCAGAGCCTGCACCCATTTGCGGACTTACCTCCAGGTGTGATGGGTTAATGGCTTAGAGCAGGTGTTGCCTAACAGCGTTGCAGGACCGCGCGATTGTCAGTTAAAGCGACGCAGTTCCGTATCACAAAAAAATGGCCTGGTCATTAAGGGGGCAAATCCTTCTGGGGCTGAAGTGGTTAAATTGTCTTTTATATCTGCCTGAAGTTCATATGACAAGTAAGCTTGTCATATGAATAATTCAGGGGCTGTCAATGCTGGCCTTCTTCTGAATATGCTATTCCCATAGCTGCTATGGAGACCTTCTGAGCCACTAACTCAGTGGACCTGGAAGTTAGTGGAGCTCACTGTAGTAGCTGTGCCTACTACAGTGATTTCCACCTTCCAAGAGGATCCCACTGGTTATGGTATACACATAGCTCCCAACTGTCCCTGATTTCGAGGGACTGTCCCTGATTTGGAACAAAGTTCCTCTGTCCCTCATTGCTCTTCATTTGTCCCTCATTTTGGTCTGATGCATAATTCTATATTTAAAATGCACTATTTATTTATCAAAAAGTGTTTTACAATGCTAAACCTTTCATCCTGTTTCTAAATTGCTGCATTTGTACATTTAAAAAGTGAATATACAGGTATAGTAGTGGTAAAAAAAGCCCTTGTGGGTTTACCTAATAATTGTTTTTGTATAATTCTCTTTTAAGTGGGTGTGGCAGGGGGTGTGTCCTATGCCTACATACTTTTGCTAATAGATGCCCCTCATTCCCATCTCAGAAATTTGGGAGGTATGTGTACAGAGTTACAGAGTTACATTAGTTCAAGCAAGATCAATGTAAATATTTAAAAATATCCATATATAGATTGTTTCTTTAAAGAGAAGCTCCAGTCACCTTTGTAAAAATGAATAGTCAGCAGCTACAAAAACTGTCGCTGCTGACTTTTAACCACTTCCATACCGGGCCAATTTTGGCATTCCTCCCCTACATGTATATATCGTTTTTTTGCTAGAAATTGTTACTAGAAAATTGTGAAAACAATCAAGTGACAAAATAACTGCTATGGGGGTTTTTACTTTGCCATGAATTGCCTGCAGCTTCACCCATCATCCAGATATCTCAATTAAAAGTACAGGTCATCATATGATGTCCTATGGGTAGGAAGTGGTTAATAAACAGATACTCACCTGTCCCAGGATTCAGCGATGTGCTCACCCGAGACCTTCTTTTCACAGGTGTTCTGTTCCCAGGGTCGGCATCACAACTGTGGGCACCCGACTGTGACAGCTTGTGGCTTCACAGCTGGCTGCCCACTGTGTATGTGTGATCCATGCTGTGCATTGTGAATGGTCTTGCAGTCTTCTGGGACTTGCTACAAATCCCAGAAGATTGCGTGGAAGGAGGGGGAAAGAGAACTTTGAGCGGAAGTGGGAGAAGGTACCTGTCAAAACCAGGTACCCACTCCTTTCCCCCCCAAAAAAGTGCAATTTCTTAAAGGAGAAGTGAAGCCAAAGCTCATCTGGCTGTACTTCTCTTGTGGATCATAGGAGTGCACCTGTTTTCAGCTGACAGCGGGATGAAGGCCTCTGTTGGCTAATGTTACAGAGCCGGTCCAAGCTCAGGCAAGATCGTGACAATGAAGTTTGAGATCTGCCCACATGCCTGGACCGGTTCTCAGAGCCTGAACCGACCACTCCTGCCCCCTCCACAGCCCAGTGCTCCAGTGAGCAAGGGGGGGGGGGGCAGAGCAGTCAGACAGTCGCCGGCTCTCTGCTCAGGGAGCCCTGAGAACCTAGGGATTGGTGGTTTGATCGCTCAGTTTTCAGTGTTAGAGCCAGCGAGGGACAGATGCAGCACCTAGGTAGGTATGATTCTGAAAAAAAAGAAAAAAAGTCCATGCTTCTCCTTTAAAGAGGAGTGAAGGAAGAGGCCTTAAAGTGGTGAAGCTCCACTTTAAGCTATACCCTTTGTTGGCTATTAAAGATAAAGTTAGGTATAGCAATTTTTACATAGTTACATTCATCCAGCTTGGAACAATGTAAGAATATATGTTCCATACCTGTGGGATTCCTGTGGAAGTTGGAACTCACTGTAGTAGACACCACTAATTCAGTGGTTTGTGCTAGCATCCTGGTCACATGCCGATTGTGATGTCACCACCCTGCCTCTACCTTCTATGCCTAAAGTTTGCATCTTTAATTACTTAGATTAGCCTATAAAGAGTAAGACTGAAACAACAAACGTTCTGAAAAACATCACTGGCACACCGCATCTCTGATCTTGTTAAAGAGCTTATGACGTAGTCCAGTCACAGCTGATCACATCGTAACCAGGAAGTGCCGTTCACCTTTAGTGCAGCCCCATCAGTGCCCATCAGTGCAGACTCATCAGTGCCCCTCAGTGAAGACTCATCAGTGCCCATCAGTGCAGACTCATCAGTGCCCCTCAGTGAAGACTCATCAGTGCCCGTCAGTGCAGACTCATCAGTTTCCATCAGTGCAGACTCATCAGTGCCCCTCAGTGCAGACTCATCAGTGCCCATCAGTGCAGACTCATCAGCGCCCAGCAGTGCAGACTCATCAGTGCCCATCAGTGCAGACTCATCAGCGCCCAGCAGTGCAGACTCATCAGTGCCCATCAGTGCAGACTCATCAGTGCCCATCAGTGCAGACTCATCAGTGCCCAGCAGTGCAGACTCATCAGTGCCCATCAGTGAAGGGAAAAACTTTTTTTACAAAATTTTACAAAATTTGGAAAAACAGAACCAAAGAAAAACATTTTTTTTCAAAATTTTTTGTCTTTTTTATTTATTTAGCAAAAAAATAATAAAAAAAAAAACAGTGGTCGTCAAATACCACCAAAAGAAAGCTCTATTTGTGGGGGAAAAAAATGATAAAAATGTAGTTTGGGTATCTTTCAAAATGTGACAGCCCTAAAAGCTGAACATTGGCCTGGACAGGAAGGGGGTGAAAGTACCCAGTATTGAAGTGGTCAATAATCATAATTATCAGCTATCATCATTAATCTTTATCATCAGTCCTCATCTGATTAAGTCCATGATGTACACAATACAAGATAATCAAAGCAGGTCGATCCAACCATCTACTCTTACTCAATGTCAAAGCTGAATTTTAGTTAGCCGCCTCCTGAACAAAATGTAATGTCAAAGTAAAGGAGGTCAGGTTAATTCATCAGTCCGGATTCTTGACACAGCTGAGATATTTAATTAAATGTGGCCATTCAAAGCGTATTTTAATTGAACTGTAATGTATATCAGGAAAGTAAAGCTATTAGAATTTAAAATAGTTGAACCGTAGCTAATCATTTATTTAAATGGAATATGACTATAATTTTCAGGTAAGCACTGGTATATTATATTATCCTGTGATATAATGGAAGATTTATTTGCAAGTCCCCATCTGCCGCCAAAGAAAATAGTGGATGGGATATTTTCTCTTTCTCCTTCTAGGGTTTCAGCAAGTAACATCTTCATGAAAACAGCTTGCTGATTATTTAGTGTTTAGTAGATTTTTATCCAGGCATTAGAACATCTCCGTCAATCAAAACTGTTCTGCGGGGATTCAATTACCAAGAACTTCGATGCATAAACTTAGGTGCCAGCTTTTAGTTTTGAACAAACATTGATGCATTCACAACATGCAAAGTAGAGGATCAATCTATTTAATGTCATTTTACCCTGCCTGCCTGTTAGTCTTAAAGGGAAAATCTAATATATTGTGAGTGAGCACATATGGGTATTGCTCACATGGTCACTGCCAAAGGGGATTATAGTTGGAGCGCCATACTGTTGAAATCCAAACAGCAGTTCTTAAGCTCAAGTCTTCCAACAGCTGTTTTCGTAAGCTCTGATGAAGGTGGTGGAGTGAGGCCCCCAAAATCTGTTGGCTGCTGAGTTTGCTACATGTTTTGAAATAAAGAAGAAACACAAGGGGGCGCCAACTAAGTGCAGCATTAAAAGGAGTTTCATAGTATTAAAAAGCCAAATACAGCCTTATAGGAACAAGGATAAAAACTGCTTGTCTGCAGCCATATGTTAGAAGGCAATCCACCCAAAGGAGCTTTGTGTGACAGCTAGCAGCGGGCTTGTCAGTGGATGACAAGTTGTTTTTGTTTTTGTTACTGTAAGTCTGTATTTGGCTTTTTAATACTATTAAACACCTAATAATACTGCATTTATTTGACACCCCCTTGTGTGATACTCATCTTACCTGCTTGATACCATGAAATCTATATGCTACATTAGTGGACTTTTACTGCTATTCAGAGACTATCCTCTCACTGTGTGTTTTATATGTTAGGGGGGTCTTACATGGTGGATCCATACCTGTTCTGTGCCATAATAATACTATTATCTAGATAGCAAGGATAATTTGCCACAAATTTAAGTCTCTAAACTTGCTGCACAATCTTACTGGCAAGTTGTACACTTGCAGAGCACTTGAAGCACAAGTTCTAGCTGACACTTTTCCAATTTATAAAAAAATCTAGCAAGAGCAAAGTTTCAGTGGTGAGTCTACAGCAAGAGCTCTGCAAATCTACAGCCACAGTGCCCCCTGTGGTTGGGATGACTATTGCACAACATAACTGAACCAGAATTTGTGTCAGACTTGCAGAATGCTTGCAAACAAATTTGGAGTCATGCAATGCGGATTTGCTGCAATTGTGCATTAAATTTGTGAAGCCTGGCAAGTCTAGCTATAGCTTAGTAAGTTTTGCAAGCAAGTAATTGTTTGCTATTTAGGTATGTGTCATACATGTTTTGTAATAAAACCTCCTGTTTGGATTTCAACATTTTGGTGTGGTGTGGTGCTCCAATTCTTTGATCCAATCAAGATACCTTTTTAATGAGGTTTCCCTTGGAGGTCCCTCTGTGTATATAAGCAGCCTACACATCACCCAGATGCTCCATCCGAAGAATAGTAGTAAAGTTTTGAAAGAATACCAATCATAGGTAATCAGTAAAATCCATCTAGGGTCCCAGTGCCATTCAATTAACTATCTACAATAATCTTAGAGGATAGATCTTCAGGCAGCATTGACCAATCTACAGACTGAATAAGGTTGGATGCTCAGCAAATACTTCAAGAGCAATAATGGGCAAATGATTAGGTAATTAACATCAGAGAGGTTCTGAATAGAAAAAGGAATCAGGACAAATAGTTGACTTTACATTTTTCTTCTGCTTTTCCTAGTTTCTCTAAAGCTGATCACACATGTTGCAATTAGGATTGAGCTAAGGTTCCAATACACGAACAATGTAATTGACCAAATCTGACCACATGACCATCTTTGGTCAATGATGTCAACAGCATCCCTGCCTCTTGGTTACTTGCAGCTGTGGGACAGGGAATCCATGATCACAGCTGATTGGAATAGTAACCTCTTGTCCTCTGACAGTCTCCTGCGGGTTCAAGGCAGAACTCAGTTCAATCTTAGTTCATCCTTATTTACAATCTGATTGTACAACCTTTGTCTACTGACTTTTATTGCCAGTGCCAACATAAAAGTCTATGGGAATGCAAAAGCAGCTCAAAGCAGGTTAATTCAGCTTAACATGTGGTGAAAGAGGTTGTAAACCTCTCTGTGCAACTTGCACCTATAGGTAAGCTTAGAATAAGGCTTACCTATAGGCACTGTAAATATCTCCTAAACTAGGGTTGCCACATCATCCTTTTAATCCAGGACATATATGAATTACACAGATTCTGAGGCTAATTTAATGCAGATAAGGCATCAATTCTGTTTAATTACCACCTTAATTAGCCACAGAACCTGTGTAATTAGTATGTGTCCTGGATTAAAGGGATGATGTGGCAACCCTATCCTAAACGTGTGCTGTTCAGGAGATATTTATTGTATACTGCGCTGATGATGGTCTCATCGGTGCATGCGCTCTGAAAGAATGAGCACCGAATGCTGTTCCTTCTAACTCCATGCTGAGACTGCACGCATGCGTAGGAGTGACGTCACGTGGTTTCCGGACAGTCACAGAGCCGGAGTCCACAGCCCAGGAAGGAAGACAGGCAAAGGTGGATGCAGCCTGCAGCGGGAACGGCACGGGCTCCATTTGAAGGTAAGTGTCATATAATGTGCTAGTATGCGATGCAAATCTGGGCCAATTCTGACATTCCTCTTCTACATATTTTTTTTGCTAGAAAACTACTTAAAACCTCCAAACATGATATAAGTAGAGGCCCTATGGAATAAAAGGGTGAGTGTTGCATATTTTTATGTCACACAATATTTGCGTATTTAAAATTTTTTTTGAAAAAATACACTTAAGTGAATTTTAATGCGCAAAGCACAATATAATATCCAATTATTTGGTAAAATATAAAAAGCATGTTATGCTAAGTAAACTATGGTACCTAAAAATGTTCTTATGTGACGCTTTAAAATACTTTACAGGTTACCCATTTTGAGCTACAGAGGCCATCTGGAACTAAAATTATCTCCCTCACTCTGACGTTCATGGCGATACCTCGTGTTGGTGTGATTGCTGGTTACTTATACCTGAGGGACCTAAGTGTGCACATGTGCACGGGGGAACGGGGGCACTTTAATTTTTTTTATATATATATTTTATTATTTGTTTTATTAAAACATCTTTTTACACTGTATCTTTATTTTTTTTTTTTATCTCTTTTATTGCTATCACAAGTGATGAACACCATCCCCTGTGATAGCATAGACCATTAAAGGTCCTCTTTATGGAAAGATCTGGGTCTATTAGACCCCATAGCTCTCCTCTGGCCTTCAAAGCATTGATCAAACCAAGATCAGTTTGATCAGATGCTTTCTCAAGCCAGTGAGGAAATCCTAATTGCTTCCGGTTTCTGACGTTATGCAGTGGGAGGAACAACATCAGATCCTCTCACCATATTCCAGGAACCGGATGTCACTGGTTCCATCCCTACTGGGCTCCCCGATCACTCACTAAAGCCTGGTAAAGACAGCGGAGGGAGAGGGTGGGACCCCCTTCTGCCGCCTGTAAAAGAAATTCAGTGGTTTCTTAGCTGCTAGGATTACTTTTACAGTGATGGGAATTGCCAGCCCTAAAAAATGATATCTCGATCATCAATGCAGCTGTAATGGGAAGCAGTTAATGACAGGATTGCCAGGTTAAACCAAAGGGAAAAAGTGTAAAAAAAACAAAAAAAAAAAAACAAACAAGCTGCCACATTTAGGGTCTGGTAAGCTGCAATATGGTGGGCGTTGGTTCTTGGGTTAAATGCTGTTTAAAGATGGGGTTAATTACAAAAAGATGTGATGAGAAAACAAGAGTTGGATTTGTCGGTGTAGGTCTGATTTATGTTGAGCCATGTAGTAGGCACTTTGTATGGACTCAGGTCAAAGAGGGTATCACTGTGTCCCAATCTTTGGAGGTCTGCTCAAGACCCAATGCTGTCAGAAGACACTAATCTTCATCAAGCCTTGGCAAGGGAGATATATACTGTATATCTCTGTGTGCTGGTAAAATGTGGTCATTTGACCATAAAAACAATGATTCTATATATAACAGGTTGTATAGAGAGGGGTCCTACTGTAGTTTTACAGGGGCTGTTGACATTCCATGTTACCGTGTAGGGGGGTACCAAACAAGAAAAATGATTTCATTCCCTTAAATCTGCACCTTTATTCCCTGCACTGTATAGTGACCTTTATCTAAATACCTACCTTTTTTAATTTAAATGAATGACACTAAACATTAAAAAAAGAGGGCTTTCCTGAGCGTGCCACCGTCCCAAATTAAATGAACAAAACAAATCAGGGGATAAACCCCAAAAGAGATGGACTTTAAGGGCACACCACGAGATAACACAACACAGTTAAAAATCAAAGGTTTATTCAAATATATTCATAAAAGAGCAAGCGCTCTAAATATTATTTTGTTATATATATTTCTTCCCAATTAGTTATGTGGACAACTGTCATGGACTATACTGTACATGCCAACCATTGTTTTCACACATCTGACAGCATTAGAACGGCTTACCGTTTTTGGCTTTGCAGGATTTGTTGTCCGGCTGCATTAAATACCCTTCAACACAACTGCATGTATAAGAGCCTTGTGTGTTTCTGCAGGTCTGACTGCAGAAGCCATACAGCGAACATTCATCAACATCTGGAAAAAAGAACAGAGGGTGATCACCATTCAAGAACAGGTCCTGCTTATGTGAGATTATAGTAATAGTAACTAGTAAATATATCATCATAACCATTGTGTGCAACCCATGACAGAAAAAGAGACAGATCTGAGGAACACAAATATGTAAATAAACTATATTATCAAAAGTATTGGGACACCTGCCTTTACACATGCATGAACTTTAATGACATTCCAGTCCGTAGGGTTCAATATTGAGTTGGCCCACCCTTTGCAGCTAAAATAGCTTCAGTTCTTCTGGGAAGGCTGTCCACAAGGTTTAGGAGTGTCTATGGGAATGTTTGACCATTCTTCCAGAAGTGCATTTGTGAGGTCAGGCACTGATGTGGACGAGGAGGCCTGGCTCGCAGTCTCCGCTCTAATTCATCCCAACGGTGTTCTGTCGGTTTGAGGTGCAGGCCAGTAAAGTTTCTCTACCCCAAACTCAATCATCCATGTCTTTATGGACCTTACTTTGTGCATTGGTCCAAATCATTTGATGGAGGGAGGGTTATAGTGTGGGTTTGTTTTTCAGGGGTTGGGCTTGGCCCCTTAGTTCCAGTGAAGGAATATTTTAACTTGGCAGCATACCAAGACATTTTGGACAATTTCATGCTCCCAACTTTGTTGGAATAGTTTGCGGATAGGCCTTCCTGTTCCAAAATAACTGCACACCAGTGCACAAACAATGCAAAGGGTAGGCCAACACAATATTGATGTAAAGAGAAGTCCATATAGATAAGTGTACCTAACTACCTAACTAAGGGGATAAGCCTTTTAGAAGGTCCTGTCATAGTGACATTTGAAGATGGATGAAAGTTTTGGTTCCAATATATCAACAGTTTGGTAAGCCCTGCTAGCAGTTTGGCAGTGAATCTCATTGAAGTCTTTGGAGGGGGAAAAATCTGGTAATGAATTCTGCCCATTTTTGGAGGCAACAGACAAACAATTTTCTAGAAAAAAAAGACATAGAAAGCTGGGAACTGCAACAGGGGACATGTACCAGTGCAAACATAAAAAAAATGCCCTGCATTCATGGCAACATTGAACATACACAAATCCTTTAAATATCATGCTTGGGGGGTGCGTTAACCACTTGCAGACAGTGCAGTCAAATAGCCCACACAGGCTGAGACACATACCCGAACATTGCTACCTGCTTCCAAGTTCACTGTGGAAGCCACTTGAATGAAGATAAAATGTCAACATTACAGAATAAATCCACTTAAATGTGACTAAATACCATGACCTAGAAAAACAGGAACCTTCACAGACTGTATGTGTATGTATTTCTTCTTTTCATTTATGACCATGAGTTTGTGGATATCCTAGAAAAACCCATTCCAAAACTATGGCTTCTACACTCTCCTGGGAAGCCTCGCCACAAGATTTTGAAGCGTGTCTATGGGAATATGTGCCTAAAGATCATTTGTCTGGTCAGGTGTTTATGTAAGATGAGAAGACCTTGCTCACATTCAGGATTCCAATTCATCTTAAAGGTGTTCAGTAAGGTTGAAGTCAAGGATCTGTAAAGGCCACTTGGGTTCCTCCACATCGTACTCATCAAACCATGTCTTTATGGAGCTAACTTTGTGCACAGAGGTCTTCAACAAACATCAACACAAGGTTAGAAGTGCACAATAGCCTCAAAATGTATTTCTGTCCCTTTGCATCAACAGTACCCTTCACTGGAAACAGCTGAACTCAATACTTTAGAGGGGTATCCTCCTAATTTTGTTATAAATTATAGTTGTGGCGGTGAGGTGTCCACAGACATTTTGCTGTGCTGTGTTTTCCCATCACTATTACTAGCTTAGTGTAACATAAAAGAATGAGCAATATGGGGAACAGATGTTTAAAAAGCAGTGCAACTTATAAGATCCTTACAATACAAACGGGGTGGCCTAACTCTGGGAGATATCAGTATATAACTATTAGGGATAAATAGATCCCTTTAAGGGCTATTTATCTGATCGATATGGGAGAGCAGCAGATGGAGAAGATGGCCTAACACTAGAGTTGAGCGAACCCGGACTGTAAAGTTCGGGTCCGTACCGAACTTTGGGGTGTCCGGGACCCGGACCCGGACCCGAACTTTTCAAAAAAAGTCCGGGTTCGGGTCCGGGGTTCTGGTAATTTTAATGAAAAATTAGAAAAATGCTGTAAAAAAGCCCAGGAAGGTCCTAGAGGTCTGCAAAAAGAAGCAAAATGTGGGTAAGGGTGGGACAAGTGCCCTACAAAGAAATGGGGACAGTGAAATAACTTTAAATATTTTTAAAAAAATAAAAACATAAAAATGCAAAAATGGAGATCATCTTCAAAATGGGTCTGAAAAGTATTAATTAACATTAGAGGCCATAGAAATGTTCTAAAATCATCTTCAAACTGTGTCAAAAAAGTATAAATAAGCCGGAAGTACCCATATCACTGTTCTGCAAAATGTGTG
>BLSH010114110.1:768063-789187 GCA_018402905.1 Glandirana rugosa | reverse complement strand
TTTTAATTTTTTTTTTTTTTTTTTTCGCTTTCTTTTTTATACGGCGTCAGAAGAGACTTTAGATTGTGGATCCGTAGCCACGGATATTTTACGGAGGTAACTAAAATGTCGAAAATATTTATCGATCTTTTGACCGTCTTCCGTCGTCTAGCCGTGAGCGTGTCGTTTACTACGACAAAACACACAATCCATCTCAACTCGCTTGAAGATCTTCAGGCCCAAGACGACCAAGCCGGCTTGAAGCCCAGTTTCAGGCCCAAGCCCAGGCCTGTCTTGGGCTTGAAACAGGGCCTGGGGCTTGGGGTAACTTTAGTTGGGTCCGGGACAAAGTTCGGGTTCTGTCCGGACCCGAACCCGGACTTTGACCCGAAGTTCGGCCGAACCAGCAGAACCCGGACTTCTAGAAGTTCGCTCAACTCTACCTAACACACAAAACAGCATCATTTGCTGTGCGAGTGCCGATCTGCTGCCTTCTGCCAGTTTTCTAGCTATTTATAAAAGCTGTAAAATCAATGGAGGCATTTTATAGGCACCGATGCCTAGGTGTTAGATTTCAGAGAAGACTGCGGCATATTTTTTCTTTCGCTTTTTTTTTTTTTTTTTTTAATTTTATTTCTGGATAGCTATTGCAGTCATCGTAAATAGCAGCAGATGCATGAAAGCGATGGAAATGATCAAGCTGATTTTTACTAAATCGCACATGGGCGATGCCAAGGCAGTGACAGGAGAGGCTCAGGCACCCTTGTGATGCAATATGATTCATGTGAGTGCCAAGTGGTGAATGTATCCCAGACACAGATGAATGAGCGAGTTGGTAATCTTGCACACAGCCAATTCTCCTACCTATGCAGCTTTTCCTGTCTGCTCCCAGCTCATAGCCATCTCGACAGTAGCACTGCGTGCTGTTTCTGCTCAGTGCACATCTGTATTGGCAGTTCTGCTTCTGACAAGTTGATTGCAGCTCTAGAAACAACAGAGACATTCGGAAAATAAATAATTGCTTTTTTTCAGGATTATAAAACAGAATGATCTAATGCAAAGCTGCATGGGATACCTTAAAGGTGAACTCTAGGCAAACAGCTAAATACACTGTTAAAACATATATTTAGGAAATGTTTCACATGCCAAAGAATTTGCATTTCCGTCCATCCAGTTCTGAGATTTGCGCAGTTCTGGTGACCTGACATTGCTAGCTTGCAGTTAAAATTATATTAACCACTCAATAAAAATATTGAAACATAAAATTATATTAACCACTTTGGTTAGGTTTACCCCTTTAATGACCAGGCCATTTTTGCGATACGGCACTGCATTACTTTAAAGGGGAGTTCCACCCAAAAGTGGAACTTCCGCTTTAAGTTTCTTCCCCAGCTCCGGATGCTGAAACTGAGCTTTTGGGGAGGAGGGGGGGAAGGGGATACCTGATTTTTTTCGGGTACTTCCGCTCCGGTTGCCTTAGGCCAGGGATCCTCAAACTACGGCCCCCCAGCTGTTGCGGAACTACACATCCCATGAGGCATTGTAAAACTCTGACATTGAGGACCCTTGCCTTAGGCGATCGGAAGTGGAAGGTCTCCTTCCCCCTCCCTCCCGAAGTCTTCTGGGACACAAGACAGGTCGTAGAAGACTTTGGGACCAATCAAAAAGCGCAGCGCCACTCGCGCATGCGCAGTGTGCGCCCGGCCTTGAAGCCACGGCCGGGTGCCCACAGTAGCAGTGCCGGCGCCGCGGAGGCTTTTTGTACAGGCTTTTTGACAGTTGCGCGGCCATGCAACGTTGTACCCAAACCAAATTGATGCCTCTTTTTTCCCACAAATAGAGCTTTCTTTTGGTGGTATTGGATCGCCTCCACCACTATAAACAAAAAGGAGCAACCATTTTGAAAAAAAGAAACATTTTTTTTTACTTTCTGCTATAAAACACATCCAATAAGAATATGTAAAAAATCTAATTTCTTCATCAATTTAGGCCAATATGTATTCTGCTAAATATTTTTGGTAAAAACAATCACAATTAGCATATATCAATTAGTATGCGCAAAAGTTATCGTGTCTAGAAACAATGGGATATTTTTATGGCTTTTTTATTTTTACTAGTAGTAGCAGCGATCAGCGATTTTTAGCGGAACTGCAACATTGCGGCACACAAATCAGACACCTAACTGACACTTTTTGGAGACCAGTGACGCCAATACAGTGATCAGTGCTAAAATAAATGCACTGTCACTTTATAAATGACACTGGCAGGGAAAGGGGTTAACATCAGGGGCGATCAAAGGGTTAAAGGAGTTGTAAAGGCAGAAGGTTTTTTATCTTAATGAATTGATTCTATGCATTAATATAAAAAATCTTCTGTGTGTGGCATCTCCCCTCAGCCTCCCTAATCACTTACCTGAGCCCCTTCTCTCTGCAGCGATGTCCACTAGTGTCTTAGCTGTCCCAGACACTCCTCCTGATTGGCTAAGACACAGCAGTGGCGCCATTGACTCCCGCGGCTGTATTTAAAATGAATCAGCTAATCAGGGGAGAGAGGGGGCGGGCCGCGCCAGGGGTCCGGGGCTGAATGGATACACGGAGCTGTGACTCAGCTTGGGTGTCCCCATAGATAGCTGCTGGCTGAGGGGGCACTCGATAGGAGGGAGGGGCCAGGAGAGGAGAAGAGGAGAATCAAGGCTGCTCTGTGCAAAACCAACTGCACAGAGGAGGTAAGTATAATATGTTTGTTATTTAAAAAAAAAAAAAAAAAAAACAAGACTTTACAAGCACTTTAAGGCTGGGTCCACACCATTGCGAATTGGATGCAGAGATTGTGAATTGGGTGCGTATTCCCTACATCCAATTTGCAACAGCAGGAGATTTTGACCGGGCAGGTCTCCGTAAGGATGGCATGCCCCTATCCTTTCCATACTTGTATGTAACCTTTCCCTGCCGCTAATCCCTGTCAGACAGGTGACCTGTCTCTACACTGCCCACAGACAAAACATGTACCAAGCCTGGGAGCCAGGGTCTTAAATAGGCTGCTAGAGTCACATGTTTGCAGATGTAGCCAATTGGATAGCTTCCCCAGTGACCCAGGAAACCATAGAGGAACCATGTTCTTCTAGACTTCCTCTCCTTTTGCAATGCCACTGCAGTTGAGCACCACCTGCAGTAGAAAAGGTAGACTGCACCTTTCTACATGCTATCCCCATGCCTGTGGGCAGGTGTCTCCCTTACTGGGTAGCAAGGAGATACCTGTGCATGCATGTATTGGCCAGTATCCAGTAAGCCACACCCACTTACAGGTGGTCCTATCCAAATGTTGCCCATTTTACTTTGTGGCTTTGTCCTTATGTAGTTACAGCCTACTCATGTCTGCAATCCCTTGGTGGAAGGAAAGAAAATTGCATAATCTATGGGCTGCTTGAGTGAGTAGCCTCTATTCCCCAATCCCTTGGTGTATTTCAGTGCGTTCAGCATCTGTTCATGGATTAAACTGTCATTAATTAACAGAGTGAAATTGAGGTCACACACATATTAAGACAAGTTGTAAAAATGTTTATCAGACATTTTCTAACTTTTTTTGTATTATCTCTATATGATTAGTTTGTGGTCAGCATAATATTACCATTTTGTGTCATCTGCAATAAATGTTTTAGTGAATGAAATACAAGTTGGACAGGATAAATCTGAGACAGAATGATGACACTATTGCTTGTGGTACTGGAAACCAGGGCCAAGCACTCTGCATTGGCTTATATGTGCATTTCCTTTTAACATGTGTTTCCTATCAAAATCATAAAGGAGAGTAAACTGGCCTTAATGTATATTCTCATGGTAGGAGAGGACTGGGAACCTTTGCTCTGGGTGCAAACACAAGCCCTTTCAGAGACAGGGAAGATTTCTGTGGGTTAAAAAAATATACCACGCAAATTGTATTCCTTGGATTGGTGTACAGGGACATAAATTACACAATGACGTGGCACTGTAGAGCACTGATGAGGCACAGATGTGGCACTGATATGGCATGAATGGGGCACTGATATGGTACTGCTGGGCACTGATATGGCACAGATTTGGGCACTGCTGGGCATTGATATGGCACCACTGGGCACTGATATGGCACAAATTGGGACACTGCTGGGCACTGATATGGCATGGATTGAGGCACTGATATGGCACAGATTGGGGCACTGATATGGCATGGATTGGGGCACTAATATGGCATGGATTGGGGCACTGCTGGGCACTGATATGGCACCACTGGGCACAGATATCGCACCACTGGGCATGGATATGGCACTGCTGGGCACTGATATGGCACCTCTGGGAATGGATATGGCACTGCTGGGCATGGATTGGGGTACTGCTGGGCACTGATAGACATGGATTGGGGCACTTATGGGAACAGATTGGGGCACTGATCTGCATGGATTGGGGCACTTCTATGGCACAGATTGGGACTGGCACAAGGAGAATACCTTCAGCAGCCTCACGCTGCAGCTTCGTCCTCTGCTGCTCACAAGATCGGTGTAAGCAGCGGAGAGAACCGGACATGACGCCGGTTTGTTCACATTGATCGCTCCGTCATTGGACGGAGCAATCATGTGGTGAAGGGCCGCTGTCATTGGCCCTTTACCATGTTCCCTGACCCAGAGGGCATGGATAGCCCCATATGTGTGCCCCAGTGGGCGCACAGGGTGTGCGATTCTAGAAGGACATCTCTGTATGCCCTCCCAGATTTAAGTGACCGTGATGTTGCCATTATTCGGCTATGGCCCGGTCGTCAAGTGGTTAAAGGACCTCATTTATTGAGACATATGCTTTTTACAGCATCAGGTTACTTTGCAGCTCTCAGCAATAAGCCACAGTACTACTCAGAGGTCCAAAGTAAGTTATTCTAGGTTTGAACAAGGTAGCTATATAATACCCATGATGGGTTTCAGACTTTGGTTCAATATCAGGATGGAGAAGTATCTAGCCCCCTAAACTGCATAGGTGGCTGTCAGAGCAATAAGGGTGTGGAACTCCTTTCCACAATCGTGGTGTCAAAAGGAAGTGTCAATAGTTTAAAAAAACTCTTAGATAGGCATCTTAGGAAACACAATATACAAGGATATGGGAAATGATAGTGACACCCACACAGGTTTAACTGAATGGACTGGTGTCTTTATTCAACCATCCAACTATGTAACTATGTAGCTATCTCCACTCAGGGTCACCAGCAGTGGCAGCCCATCCATAAGGGATGCAGGGGCTCTGCCCTCCGAATCCATGCTCCCGGCCCCTTCATTTACATGCAGGGCGCCAAACGCATAGATTTCATTGGGTTATTTTTTTTTAAGCAAATGATTAGAACCTGAGGCTCTAATTGGCTCCAAAAAAAGTCCACCCAGTTGTGTGAAAATAGCAAATTAATATACGCTATTGTCTTCCTGATTCTCCTCCCAGCCAATCAGGAAGTGGGCCCTGAGACCCAATTGGCCGGGAAGTCTTCGTTTACTGCCCCCCCCCCCCCAAAAAGGAAATATTGAGCACCTGCCTCCACTGGTAACCAGCCCAACATATCTTAATTATGTTGACCTAGATAGCAAATGCTCATCTGGATTACATTTTAGTTTGTTAAAACACTGTGTAGCCAGCATCAGCTGTACATCATTGGACTGATTTGGCTTCCTGACAAGAGAGACAACAGTGGCCCATGCCTGTGCAATGTGTGTCAGTACAGCTGTTTTTAGTCACCACCGGGGCAAATATGACAAGGTGACAACACAGGGGACATATGGGAGACATTCAGAGGTTGATTTACTAAATGTGGAGAGTGCAAAATCTGGTGTAGCTGTGCATGGTAGCCAATCAGCTTCTAACTTCGGCTTTTTCAATGACGAAAAACCTGGAAGCCGATTGGTTTCTATGCAGAGCTCTACCAGATTTTGCACTCTCCAGTTTTAGTAAATCAACCCCACAGTGCACACTGAATGCAATGTGCTTTGTGCATGCACAGTGGCGTAACTAGCTACAGCCGATGTGGATATCTCCTAAACTGTGCAGGTTCAGGAGTAGAGTTGATCGAACCTCTGGAAGTTCAGGTTCTGCTGGTTCAGCTGAACTTCGGGACAAAGTCCGAATTCGGGTTCGGACAGGACCCGAACTTTGACACGGACCCCGAACCCCATTGAAATCAATGGGGACCCGAACTTTTAGGCACAAAATGGCTCTAACAAAGTCCTGGAAAGTCCTAGAGGTCTGCAAAATGAAGGAAAAGGGGGGTAAGGGTCGGACAAGTGTCCTACAAAGAAATGGGGACAGGGAAATAACTTAAAAGCATTTTTAAACTAAAATCACATAAAAAAAATCAAAAATGGAGGTGGATATGGACCATCTTCAAACTGTGTGAGAAAAATATACATTAGCGGGAGAAGCCATAGCTGTGTTCTAAAATCATCTTCAAACTGTGTGTGAAAACTATAAATTAGCCCGGGAGAAGCCATATCACTGTTCTACAATCATCTTCAAACTGTGTGTGAAAAGTATAAATTAGCGGGAGAAGCCATAGCAGTGTTCTAAAATCATCTTCAAACTGTGTGTGGAAACTATAAATTAGCCGGGAGAAGCCATATCACTGTTCTACAATCATCTTCAAACTGTGTGTGAAAAGTATAAATTAGCGGTAGAAGCCATATCACTGTTCTACAATCATCTTAAAATTGTGTGTGAAAAGCCTATTGCAGGCGCATGGAGCCATATTAGTGTTCTAAAATTTAGAACACTAATATGGCTCTCTATGCGGCTGGAAGAACAGTAATATGGCTCTATCCCCCTGCAATAGGCTTTTCCCATACACTTTGAAGATGATTGTAGAACACTGCTATGGCTTCCGCTAATTTATACTTTTCACACACAGTTTGAAGATGATTGTAGAACACTGCTATGGCTTCTCCCGCTAATTTATACTTTTCACACACAGTTTGAAGATGATTGTAGAACACTGCTATGGCTTTTCCCGCTAATTTATACTTTTCACAAACAGTTTGAAGATGATTTTAGAACACTGCTATGGCTTCTCCCGCTAATTTATACTTTTCACACAGTTTGAAGATGATTTTAGAACCCTGCTATGGCTTCTCCCGCTAATTTATACTTTTCTCACACAGTTTGAAGATGGTTCACATCCACCTCCATTTTTGATTTTTTTTATGTGATTTTAGTTTAAAAATGCTTTTAAGTTATTTCCCTGTCCCCATTTCTTTGTAGGGCACTTGTCCGACCCTTATCCCCATTTCCTTCCTTTTGCAGACCTCTAGGACTTTCCAGGACTTTGTGACAGCAATTTTCAAAACTTTTATTAAACTACCAGAACCCCGGACCCGAACCCAGACTTTTTTTGAAAAGTCCGGGTTCGGGTCCGGGTCCCGGACACCCAAAAGTTCGGTACGGACCCGAACTTTACAGTTCGGGTTCGCTCAACTCTATGCAGGAGATATTCACTGTACCTACAGGTAAGCCTTATTATAAGCTTACCTGTAAGTACAATTGAAAAAGGAATATTTACTACCACTGTAAAGCAGAATTCCAGGATATCACTAACTCATTCTAAAACTGCTCCCTCCCCCCTTCTAACACTTATACAACTTAACCTGTAGAAGGAAATTGTTTATACTTACCTATTTTCAGGCTTACATTGGATGGCCCATAGTAGGCCTATGGGTGATGTCACCGCTCAGGTATTCTTGTCTTTGTCAAGCACTCTAACCTCTCCCTTGTAACTGTCACTGGCTGACACAGGTGAAACCACATGACCAGACCAGAGTGACCTTAAATTAGGTAAGTATATGCATCTTTCTTCTACAGATTAGTTAATATGGTGTTAGATGGGGTGGTAGTAGTTTTAAGATTAGCTAGTGATATCCGGGAATTCCACTTTAACCACTTAAGGACCGGAAGGATTTCCAGCTTTAGGACCGGAGCCCTTTTTGCGATTCGGCGCTGCGTCACTTTAACTGACAATTGCGCGGTCGTGCGACGTTGTACCCAAATGAAATTTGCGTCCTTTTTTTCCCACAAATAGAGCTTTCTTTTGGTGGTATTTGATCCCCTCTGCGTCATTTCTGATCGCCGCTATAAACAAAAGAAGAGCGACAATTTTGCAAAAAAACCCAAATTTCTTACTTTTTGCTAAAATACAAATAAAAAAAAAAAATATAAAAAAACATTTTTTTCACCGTTTTTGGCCGATTTATATTCTTCCTCATATTTGCAATAAAAAAAATCGCAATTGGCGTTTATTGATTGGTTTGCGCAAAAGTGGTCGCGCTTACGGGTGATGAGAATTCATTTTTGGGGTTTTTTTTTTATTATTTTTTACTAATAATGGCGGCGATCTGCGATTTTTTGCAGTACTGCGATATTTCAGCGGACATGTCGGACCATTTTGACACTTTTTTGGGACCATTGGCATTTATACAGCGATCAGTGCTATAAAAATGCACTGATTACTGTGTAAATGCCATTGGCAGTGAAGGGGTTAACCGCGCGCTCACTAGGCACGATCACGCGGCCGCCGTCATATGACGGCGATCCGCGTTACAGAGCCACTTTGCCGCCGTCAATTGCCGATTGACGGTCGGCAAGTGGTTAAAAGGAAAGGTGTTATTTTCTTGAAATGCCACTTTATGCATTGGCATACCTCCATAGACCCAATCTGTCTGGACAATATGGTCACTTTCTTACTTGCACTATCCACAGACAGCTCATCTCTTCAATAAGACATAGAAGTTGAATCCAACACAATTTTACTTCAGACGCAACAAGTGTAGTACAGAGGCTGTTTTTACAGTCTTATGAAATTGAGGAATAAAATGACTTTCCTAATCCCTGTGTCTGCAAAGAAATTACACTAGCTGAGGGAGCATGGAAGAAACATGGAGGGTCTAGCTACTTGACTAAATTGAACTAAAGAGGGGGGGAAACAGAGGGAGATACTAAATCACATATGTAAACAACTTGTAGTGGCCCTAAACCATCACTAAATGTTTACGCACAGATCAGAATGATAGCAACCTGATAATGTTCAATAGTTGGTTTACAAGAGGCGCCACCCTCCAGCCCATGGCGCCACCCTCTCAGCCCAAAACCATCTGTGTGGCCACACATTGTGCAGGGCGCCGGGCCAACAGGTCTCTACCAGGTCTGTCGCCCCCTCACAAGCACGTAACCACATCCTGAGGCCCCAGTTTTTCCAGTTTCATATTGTCCTCCCACCCTGCGATACCAGCGAATCGGCTCCCGGCTTCCCAGCCAATCAGGAGAGGAAGACCCAGAACCAGAACCCAGAAAGAAGACAGTCAAGACAGAAGCCGTGGCACCAAGCACCAGGGGAGCCGTGACAGCTGGATGGCTCTGCTATAGGGTGAATGCGGACCCGAAGGGGCTCTCCTATGCCCAGCCAAAATCCTCCAGCACCAGCCACCTCTGAACAGCAGAAAAATGACATATAGACGAGGCTGAACTAAGTTGCTTGGATAAGCTACCCAATATCTTCAACATTGTACAACAGGCCCAGTTGAATGTAACTAAATTCCACTAGATATATTTGGTTTACAATTGTCACCCTACAACAGGAGGTACCATGGCAAAGACATTCATGGGAAGATCTTTGTTTTTTCCGAAAACTTGGGCAGTGGCAGAGCTACATATTTACCTTTATATGGATATTTTTGTGGAAAATGTTAGGGTCTCAGGGTGGATTTCCTTATTTAATAATGAATACAGAGCTGCATAACTCTGTGTTTATTTTATATCTTCCTGGAGTTCAGCTTCAAAAATCTACTCAATTGAATTCACATTAAAACCCAGATCTTTTCCAGGACCTCATCCATTACAGCCACATCTTTTAAATGAATGGCCTTTTCGCTTACAAAAAAAAAAAAAAAAACATTTGCAGAATGGGATGGAAATATCCTTTAAGTAACAAATCAATATAAATAAAATTTTCTCAATAATCCTTGGAAAATGACTGTAAATTGAGACGGCTCCAGATACAAATTGTTTTGCCTGGGGCAGCAAACACAAGGTCTTCAAAGGTGAAATCACATTGCCTGTTGTAGATAATCCTCGGAGATAATAAGAAAAAAATACACTCAGTCAAAATAAATTACCCCGCAATAAATTAAAAGAAGAAATTTGGGATTTGTTCGACAATGCAACAGAGGTGCCTTAATTAGACCTGGCAGTTTTCGATCCTGATGGGATTTACCAATCTTACGGGAAGGTTCCAAGATTTCAGCTTGTGTGATTGCATCAACCGCTAAGCAGCGTATATTCCCCACATTGTGTTCCTCTGTGACAGGAACAGTTGGGCAGCACGATGTGTCTGATGTACAGGGGTAGAGCTAAAGTAATTGATCGTATCCAGGAGGAAAACACCAACCTGCCCTACAACAGCTGTAGCTCTGAAATCCCGTCTAGACTTTCTTTGTATCTCGAATGGAAATGAGCGTTGGCAAGTTTCCTGTTTGCTGCAATGTTTTTTTTTTAAAGAACGTAATAAAAAATGTTTCAATACACAACAACACTGTATTTAAACCATTTGTGAACCCTGTGTTCCAATACAATGCAGGGCAAAGTGAAGGAATACACCATTGAGCCCATTTCTATCAAATATTGTTCCCTTATCTCTACTGACCCACTTGACCTGAACCTAAAAGGTAAACTCCAGCTTTATTTTTACTCTTGCACATTTGTACGGGATCTTCTCTTGTACTGAAATAGCTTACTCTGATTTCAGGGCACACTGTGAGCTTCTCCCATTTCCTGGCTGGAGAACATCATCTAGTCCAGAGCTAGGCAAACTTTGGCCCTCCAGTTGTAGTGAAACTACAAATCTCATCAGGCTTCTCCCTATGGGAATAATGCCCGTAGCTGTCAGAGTTTTCCGATGCCTCATTGGACTTTTAGTTCCTAAAAAACTAGAATTCCAAAGATTGCCTACCTCTGATTTAGCCCTTTCCCTTCTAGCCTTACTGTCCCTCATCTGTCCATTTCATTAATTTAATTTCAGTTCTTTCAATTAAGGAGTGTTAGCATTACATTACATCACAGGCAATTCCTTAGACAGTCTTAATGCAATTTCAGTCTGCCTAGGAATGCCCACCCAGAGGCAGTCCATTGTTTGTACCCGAGGGCTCTTGAAAAAAGTACAAACACAAGGTGCTGTTATGTTTACAGGAAGCTATGTACAGCACCCTCATGACCCCTCCCACCAGCCATGATTTGCCAGCATTGTTCAGAGAAGCACAAAGACCCATTTATGATGTCATTGGGTCTAATATAAAATATGCAATGCAAATGGAAAGGTTTTATTACAAATCTCATTAGCAAGTTGATGGAAGGGAAGGGGGGGGGGGGGTGGCAAGAAACTATAAGCAAATTTACCATTTTGCTGCCACAAGTGTGAGGCATTCACTTTTCTTTGTTTGAAAGGAGATGCGCACGTTAGCCTCAGTAATGTTCACTGCTCTGTGCACACTACACATCTCATGGCCCATAGTCCCTAGTGCAACTCATTAGCAGGAAAGAAAAGGAGGCTATGTTCCTACATACACTGGGACATTGGACTGTAGGAACAGGGTGCTGGGAGCTCTGCATTAACTGTAAGTAGCCCTAGCTATATACAGTATAGAGCAGTGATAAGCAATTAGCGGACCTCCAGCTGTTGCAAAACTACAAATCCCATCATGCCTCTGCCTCTGGTCGTCATGCTTGTGGCTGTCAGAGTCTTGCTATGCCTCATGGGACTTGTAGTTCTGCAACCTCTGGAGGTCCGCTAATTGCATATCCCTGGTATAGAGCATTGTATTTCTGCAGCGAGACGGGGACTTCCTATCCCACTCCAGGAACAAAATTGAGTCAGGCTAAACTCCGCTCAGCCATTCACAGTGTTCGGGTTTTTTCTGATGAAACTTATTCAATTAGATGAATATCAATGAAATCAACATCCTAAGGTCACGTGAGCTCAGAACCACAGGTGTTTACAAGTCTCAAAACCAGGGACTTTGAAAGACTGACATGTAGAAAAGCTTAAGCGTGATTCAAAAAAGCCAAGGTCACTGAAAAATGCCGATGAGCAATGAATAGATTTGTTATTCAAACAGATACCAACCAGCTTATCATTTGGAAAATACAATGTCTATTTCTTTATGTCTCTATCATGACAAGAATGAACACTCTTTGCATGTTCAGCTGTTCTCATTGTCCAAGGATACAGAACTGTTAACAAACTGAGTTTGTACATCACAGATTATTAACAAAATGAAACATTCTAGGATTTCACTGCAAATGCAAATAATAAGTAAATAAATAAATGGAGAGAGGTCAAATCAAAGTGACCTGAATTGATTCTGCTATTCTGATAGACTGTGAACAATTTCAAAATTAAACAGAACTAATTCAGATCTCCTGGATCCCATTTGAAGAGAAACAAAAAAAACAAAAAAGTTTTCAAACTATGAAATATTTATTTTACAGAGCATCATACCATATAAAAGACGCAGTCATTATAAAAATAATGTTATCAATTATATGTATTGTTGTAACGTGTAAAAATTAGAAACACTTATGAAGTATGAATGATTCAGAAGTGAGGGGGGGAAAACATGATGTGATACTTACCCAGATGTCTTTTGAGGATCAATAATTCTTACCTCAAAATTGTTATCTTGTTAAGTCACCCAACTTTAGCAAATATCACATAATTCAATTGAAAGTATATCAAAGGCTAAGATCACAAGTGATATTATACACACAGGCAGGGCCGCTGATAGGGGGGGACCACCAGCCCTGTTGTACTGGGCCCGAGCACACCGGGGGGCCCACACAGGGAGGGGGATTAGTGACAGATGACAATTGTGTCTCTTTTCCTTCAGCAGATGAAAGCTGCTCTCCTCCCCTCTCCCTGCTTCCAGCTTTTATCCACTAAGAAAGAGACAGCCGTCCTTCACTAATCCACCTCCCTGTGCAAAGCCTTCAAAATCACTGCTTCTACAGGCATTTTGTGTTCTGCCTTTAGAAGAGGCTCAATGTTATCCTATGTGTCCATACACATTAGGATGATTACAGGTATATCTTGAGCTCAGCATTAGAGGCAGGAAAAAACCTTTCTGGTTTGCATTTCTGGCAGAAAAAAAGTAAAGCCCTCCTAAACTGGAATTTTTTTTAAGTCCAGTGTGCATGGAGCCTAATCTCATCTTCATTTTTATTTATTAACTCAGTTTTATCTTTTGGATTTAGCAGGGATTCTGTGAGTTATGTTGTATTTGTGTCTGCTAATAGCTTTATTGTATTTTTAGCGAACTATAGCTAATATTTTCTTGGGGGGGCTGTCAGGTAGTCTGTACGGTGCCCCGCGATTTCTATCAGCAGCCCTGCACACAGGTGACTTCATCCTTACCACCATGAGGGTACTATATCTGGAATTAAACTATGGACAAAAATGTAACTTTCCAGATCGGGTTGATTTGAGTAAATACATTTTTTTTTCCAGAGACCTAAAACAGGAATTCCTGGTCCTAGAACATCTGGTATCTTCCAATCACATGTGGGTAAATATTCTGGACTACACCTTTTAGGCTAGTCCTTAGATAAGGGATTTTGGGGAATAAAAGGGGAAGTTCAGAGAGAAATAGGGACACTCTTTCAAACTAAGGGCTCTAGCGATCATGCTCTTTCAAGTTCTACGAATATCCTCTACCCGGGTTCTCCATTAGGAATCCAGACTCTCCATACTAGTCAGATTCTAGTGTGAGCAACCTTGTGAATCCTAGGGGTGTGGTCCTATAATACGCAACTATTTTGCTTGGTAAGGTATATTTTAATATCTACACTACTAAATTTTCTCTCACTTCTGAATCCAACTGAATGTGGGTTTCATAGTTTTGCATGTTAGACATTTGACATTAAAGCGTTTGTTAACCCCCCAAAAAAAGATCCTGTTTCACAGCATATTGCTTGTCCTGTGTAATTTGGTCCCCCATATCACCTAAAAAACCTGGCCAATCCTGCTTGGATATGCCCTCTCCTCTGTAAATCGACCATGGTATATCATGGCTGTTGAGCCCTGACACCGTGGTCAGTTTACATGCCTCCATCAGCTGCAGTTCTCCTCTGTCCTCCTCTGTCCTCTCCCCCCTCCCTCCCTGTCTGTCTGCTCCTGTGTCAGTACCCGCCCCCTCTACTCCTGCTGCTAAAATTACTTTTATTGTCCTATATAATCCTCCTTGTTCTCTAATGACAGGTGCTCCTGTCTCTGTGCTTTATAAAAAAAATGCCTTCTTTACCTGATTTCAGAGCATCTCCCGACACTTACGTGACCGGCCAGCTCTCTCTCTCCTCTTCTCCTCTCGTCCCGCCTGACGTCAGTGGGGGAATCTTGGCCCCACCCGCTGCAGCTGTCAGATGGGGAGGAGTATATGAAGTTGTCAAAGTGGGTTAAAAACCACTTTAAATTGAAGGTATCATCTCCACCCAAGACATCAAGTTATTAAGTTGGACTGTATTAGCATAACCAGTAGCATAAGCTTGTTCCATCTATTCAGCTGCCTAGAATTCAAGGAGAGGTTGTGGATAAAGTGGACTTTGTTGTCTGCCAGTATAGTCGAATTACTTGCATTCTGAAATGGTAGTAACTATACCTAATGTATGAAAAATATATTATCTGATTTCTACTAAGTTCTTAGACCACAATATACACTATATACGCCAAAAGTATTGGGCCGCCTGCCTTTACACGCACATGAACTTTAATGACATCTCAGTCTTAGTCTGTAGGGTTCAATATTGAGTTGACCCAACCTTTGCAGCTATAACAGCTTCAACTTTTCTGGAAAGGCTGTCCACAAGGTTTAGGAGTGTCTATGGGAATGTTTGACCATTCTTCCAGAAGAGCATTTGTGAGGTCAGGCACTGATGTTGGATGAGAAGGCCTGGTTCGCAGTCTCCACTTTAATTCATCCCAAAGGTGTTCTATCGGGTTGAGGTCAGGACTATGTGGAGGCCAGTCAGGTTCCTCCTTGTTGTTCAGGGGTTGGGCTTGGCCCCTTAGTTCCAGTGAAAGGGACTCTTAAGGTGTCTGCATACCAAGATATTTTGGACAATTTCATGCTCCCAACTTTGTTGGAATAGTTTGAGGATGGCCCCTTCCTGTTCTAACATGTATGAGTGCACAAAGCAAGGTACAAGGGTTTTTTTTTTTAGTTTTGAATAGAGTGGAGAGAGATTAAAACCTGTGTCAGTTTTTTTTTTTAAAGGAAATCTCCAAAAAGGGAAACAGATGACAAAATAAAATCTGACAGGCAGGGGCGTTGCTAGGTCTACAAAAGATCTGGGGCTAGAGCCCATAGCAGTGAAGTAAAGAAAGACATACGCTTGAGCGGGCATGCATGTAATAAAATAAATAATAATAGTAATAAATATACATGTGTATGTATGTATGTATGTATGTATGTATGTGTGTGTGTGTGTGTGTGTATATATATATATATATATATATACACACAGTCTGCATTCCAGACCGGAACATACCTGCTAATTGCAGAGCTGCACCCACCCTGTAAGAGACCCGGGGCTATGGGCCCCAGACTCGGGGCTATAGCCCCAATAGCCACCCCCTAGCAACGCCTCTGCTGACAGGGGTTATAACCCTCCCTTACTCTATCCAAAGTGAAAAAAAAAGTTTTGCCTATAGTTTTACTTTACTAGGGGGATGGAGTGCAAAATGTAGGGGGGGGGGCAATCACTGGTCGGAATATAATCCGCAATGATTAGAAACATAGAAACATAGAAGAGGGACAGCAGAAAAAAAGACCAAGTGGTCCATCAAGCCTGCCCACTTTTTGGTTGTTGTTTTTTAATTCATACATTTTTTGTTCCATTTTTGGGAGGTTTTTTGGGGTGTTTATTTCTGTTTCTCCAGACCAGGGCTGGGCAAGGTTAGATGACAACTGATGTGTGTGCATAGTTCCAAATAAAGTATCAGACAAAGGCAAAACTAAACCCTTTATAAGTAAGACTGCCCAATAATTTAATTTGATGTGCAGAGTCTCGCATAACCCCAATTGTGACAGGTTCCCCTTAATAAATACAAAAGATAAAATCATTTCCTAGACACACTTACCAATTAGTTTGCATACCTAAAAAGGGCCAGTGACAGCAGCATTGATATTCATATATTCATTACGGTTAAAGTGTTATTTGAATTCGAAAAGCACAAAAGGAAAAAATAGAGTCTCCGTTTACGCTATTGAAATAAATGTAACACACAGCTCCTTATTGCACTTTCTTTCAGTCATTGTGTGCCAGGATAAAAGGCGCTGGTAATTTTAATAAAGCAGCCGGTGATTCCGTGAACCCGCCGTCCAGCACTAAATAGCTCTGTCCTAATGTTTAATTAGCATTTTAGTTACTTTGTTTAGGTAGGAAAGAGAATGGAAGTAGACATTTCTTTTCACAAGGACCAAGGCTTCTCCTTTTTTATTGCTATGAGTTACTTGTGGTCTATGAGTAACATTCATCTGCACAATTTTGTATTTAAATGAACAATGCTGCTGTCTTACATAATATTGGGTTATATGCATTATGTATGTATCAGTGTGAATTCCGGATGTACTTGCAATAAAGTACATGGGTCTTTGTGTGAGTCAGAGCTAATTTTCCCCTCATACAAGTCAATGGAAAGAAGCTTAATGCAGCCAAGATGAAGGTCAACTGCAAGCCTGGGTAGGAACTCAAAATCTTTTAAAACTCATCTTACGTGCACATTTACCCACCTACCTTAGTATATGAACCTACTACCTTAGTAGTTTTAACATCTAAAGTTTACCTTAATGCATTCTTTGCATTCAATTTTTTAAAAAAAATCCCCACTACCTGTCCTATCCAGCTCCATCTCTAATCACTTACCTGAGTCCATGTCACTGCTCCACACTGTCTTGGCTGCAGCACCGCTCTGATCACTTTCTGCTTTCACAGGAGACATGGAGGGCAGCGGGAGCCATAGGCTGCTGCTGTCCAACTCCTGTCGAGAGGGAGCGGGGTCACAGCTTCCCAGTGCTGCGTGTGTGTCTATGGACGCACACAGCCCGTCTCGAGAACGAGCATGCACAGTTGCCCCCTTAGCACCCAGCTTGCTAAGAAGGCCCCTGGAGCAGGGAGAAGCTGATAGCGCTGGTGGGGGACTTCCAGAAGAGGAGGTAAGTGACATCTCATACAACATCATACAGAGAGCAGGCATGTATAACATCTTTATTACTTTAAACAAAAAAAAATTACATTTGGTTTAATTTATTTTAATTCTGTCACTGCCTTTTTGGTAGCTAAAATGCTATTTTTCTTTTAGACAAAAATGCATTTGAAACCTCATTATACAGTATATTTTCTGAAACCACATTTTTTATGTCACACAATATTAGTGAAATTGTTTTCAAGGGAAAAACATATATATAGTATATATTTTGTAAATAAACATATAAATACATTTTAGTACATGTGAACAATAAAATCTCCATCTGCTTTCTGTAAAATATAAAAGATGAGACTGAGTTGAGTAAATGGATACCAAAGAGGTTAAGAGACTTAGGGGTCTATTTATAAAAAAAAATGGATGAATGTGTTTGCCTACCCATAATGAATTTGGACTGTATTTAGCTTAGTACAGTGATTTCCCATGATCATCAGAGTCATCTAATGGCCATAATGTGGTATTTTTTTTCAAAATAGTTAAATAGGAAATATACCACATTATAGCCATTAGATAGAGCAGACTACCATAGAAAATCACTGTATCAAGCAAAGTATGGTCAGAATTCATCATGGCTGAGCGAATGCCGGTGAGGGCTTACATGTTTTTTAAACTTGTGCAGAGCCAAATGGCCACTAACTATTTTTCCATAGGCGATGCTTTAAAGATCTTCACAGCTAAGTAAATTAGAGAGTTAGTTGTGCAAAAAAAAGTGCGCTCCTACAATAACAAGCATATGCTAGCAGCTGGCATAACAACCTTCAACCAGGGTTATATACAAAATGCAACAGTAAAAAATGCCGCACTGATCATAAAATCAAGATTAATAATTAGTGAATTTTTCATAAAGTGTAAAACAGTGACAAATTAATAATAATTAGGTTTCACAACCAAATTGCAGTATTCATCAGTCCACATGTGAAAATCGTAGTTCATATATGTGAAAACAATAGTGATCTTCCTCAACTGGTTCTGCTTCGGAAGAAAAAGAAGGGTGAAGACCAAGTAAGAAAAATCCCTCCACCACAAGATTTAAACATAGGTACTCTTACCAGACAGAGCTGGCTATAAAGCTTTATGAGATAAAGTCAACCACGTCCTGCTTCCTCCAACTGTGATATATAACGGTGGGTACTCTTACCCTAAGTTACTTGTCATTAGGCTCATATGTAACTCATACTTCATCTCCTTCAAGATTTCCAAGGCTGGGTAACCCCTTAGGCTCTGATGCAAGGAAGGAGGCATCAAGGATGGTGTAAAATATAGAAACTCCACATAGTGTAAATCCGCTTTTAAATCAGAGTAAATTTATTAAACTAATGCACTTACATTTGATGTCGACAATACAGATAAACCAGGAAAGTGATGTGTACACAAGATAGGACGCAGTAGTAGTACTGGAGAGGACACACATTTACCCAACACGTTTCATCTCTAGGGGACTTCAACGCCCCAGTTGAAACCCCCTAGAGACGAAACACGTCGGGTGAATGTGTCTCCACGTTATAAAATCATCTCATACTGGTGTAGGCAGAGGTTCCTGCTGCTGGTGTGAGGGACAGATTACCGTTATAAAATCATCTCATACTGGTGTAGGGAGAGGATCCTGCTGCTGGTGTGAGGGACAGATTAGCGTTATTAAAAATAATATAAATTTTTGCTAAATAGTACATTTGCGCCCAAAATGAGGCCCGAATGCCGCTCAACGAATGGTGAGGCCAGAACAAGTACAGGCGATAGTAGATTGGGGGGCAGACAATGCCTCCAGTTCCTTCACATTGTCTTCCTTGCTGAAAGCTCAGAGTTAGCACCTGAACCCCATGGCCATCTGTTTTTCACCTCAGCCCCTTGTAAATCAGCCAAGCAGTCTGAGCCCCAAGTCATGCAGCAGTCTCTTATGCTTTTTGATGACTCTGCTGGTGTGCATTCCGTGGGCCATCCACATAGTCCTGCCGCAGAAGTGGAAGACATTGAGTGCACCGATGCCCAACCACTTCTCTTTCAGGATGAGGACATGGAAACACCACCGCAGCACGTCTCTGATGATGACAAAACTGCTGCGGCTTTCTACAGTGTGCAGACTGACAAGGAGGGCAGTAGTGAAGAGTGGGGGGAAGATGATGTGGAGGATGAAGGTCATGCGAGTGACGTGTGCAGTTTGGAGAAAGAGGTGGTGGTCGCACAGAGGCACCAGCACAACAAAAGAGGAAGCTGGTTGAAAAAGTGGAGCGATCCTCCTCTAGACAGTACGCCTGCTACTACCCACCGCACCCAGGGACCTAGCACACCAAAGGCAGCTCAAAGGAGTTGGCATGGCAGTTCTTCAGACAATGTGCTGACGACAAGACACGAGTGGTTTGCACGCTGTGCAATCAGAGCCTGAAGCAAGGCATAAATGTTCTAAACCTGAGCACAACCTGCATGACCAGGCATCTACATGCAAAGCACGAGCTGCAGTGGAATAAGCACCTCAAAATCCAAGAAAGGTCTTGGGCCTGCTTGGGTCCTGCTTCCTCTTCTGCTGCTGCCTTGGCCTCTTCCTCCACCTCCACAGTGCCAGTGTCACCTGCCACCCAGCAAACAGAGCATGTGACAGCAATGCCACCATGTCCACCACCGTCCCCAAGCATTTCCACACCATGGTCCCATGGAAGCTTACAGCTGTCCATCTCCCAAACACTGGAGAGAAAGAGGAAGCACCCCCCTACCCACTCGCGATCCCTGGCCCTGAATGCTAGCATTTCAAAATCCCTGGCCTTTGAAATGCTGTCATTCCGTCTGGTGGACACAGACAGTTTTAAAAACCTGATGGCGGTGGCTGTCCCACAGTACGTGGTTCCCAGCCGCCACTACTTTTCCAGGCAAGCCATCCCTTCCCTGCACAAACAAGTCAGGGACAAGATCAAGTGTGCACTGCGCAATGCCATCTGTGGCAAGGTCCGCATAACCACTGATACGTGGACAAGCGCGGGCAGGGACACTATATCTCGCTAACTGCACACTGGGCAAATGTAGTGGCCGGTGGGCCAGAGGCGGATAGCAGTTTGGCGCATGTTCTTCCACCACCGAGGATTGCAGCTCATTTCTCTTGCCTCCTGTTGCCTCCTCCTACTCCGCTTCCTCCTCCTCTACCTCTCCTCATACGGTCAGTGTAACACCTTCACCACCAACTTCAGCAAATCCAGGGGGAAACGACAGCAGGCTGTTTTAAAACTGATATGTTTGGGGCATAAACCCCACACTGCGCAGGAGCTGTGGATGGGCATTGAACAAAAGACCGATGAGTGGTTGTTGCCACTGAGCCTTAAGCCTGGCCTGGTGGTGTGCGATAATGGGCGAAATCTTGTAGCAGCTCTGGGCCTAGCCGGTTTGACGCACATCCCTTGCCTGGCGCATGTGCTGAATTTGGTGGTGCAGAAATTTCTAAAAAACTACCCGGATATGTCAGAGCTGCTGCAGAAAGTGTGGGCCATCTGTGTGCGCTTTCGGCATTCTCACCCTGCTGCTGCTCGCCTGTCTGTGCTGCAGCGGAACTTCGGTCTTCCGGCTCACCGCCTCCTATGTGACGTGCCCACAAGGTGGAACTCCACCTTGCACATGCTGGAGAGACTGTGCGAGCAGCAGCAGGCAATAGTGGAGTTTCAGCTGCAGCACGCACGGATCAGTCGCTCTGCGGAACAGCACCACTTCACCACCAACGAGTGGGCCTCCATGCAAGACCTGTGTACCATATTGCGGTGTTTTCAGTACTCCACCAACATGGCCAGTGCCGATGACGCTGTTCTCAGCGTTACTATCCCACTTCTATGTCTCCTTTAAAAAACACTTTGGGTGATGATGGAAGAGGATGTGGCAC